>WEIT01020478.1:0-17554 GCA_013389985.1 Dryoscopus gambensis | reverse complement strand
GTTGCGGGCTGGCTCCTAAGAAATAAACCAAGGAAAAAGGACAGACTTCTGGTACTTTTACTTTGCTTTCATCGGGACCCCTGCAAGCAGGACTTTTAGCCCTTTCCCCAGGATTAAGCCAGAGAACACCGGGAGGCCCTCTCTACCTCGCTGGTGGTCAGGCTCTCTTCGAGGTGGATCCAGCAGCTGAACTGGGAGAGAGCTTGCAGGGGAAAACCCTACAGCAGTGCATATAGCAGCAAATTTCTATTTTTCTGTTGTAAGTCCAAGATTTCCCCACCCAGTCTTATGTAAACTCTTACATTCAGTATTTCATTGGTCCATTCAAATGAAACCCACCCCTCCGAGATTGTCCCTTTGGATATGCTCCCTGTCATTCCACAGTGTGCAAGGGCTCCATTGGTTGTAAACTCTGTCTCGCCCTTGCTGGCACTGAGACAAAGAGTCTGCAAAGCCTGTGCTTTGGTTTTTGTCTGTGTTCCTGAGTAAAGATCGGATCCTGCACTGACCCTTCTCGTCTCCTACTTCTGTCTGTGCATCTTCACATCGAGTCTGTAGGCCTGCTCCCTCTGAAGGGAAGGCAAGCGCTGCTTCGTTACTCTGTAAGGAATTTCTCGCCGTTTATTGCTGTGAATTCCCAAACCTCCGGGACACCTGAAACAGCACAAAGCGCAGCTTCTGCTGGCCAGGCGATCTGCAGACTGCGCCACAAGCTAACAGTAAATAATGCAAATTGTACAGTATATAATCACACTCTAATATAATTTGAAAGCTCTTGCTAGTTTTCTTTCTACAAACTAGGTTTTTTGTTGACAAAATAAAATGAGAAAGTTATACATGTAACACAAGTTACATTTTATTTCTTGATCATAATTGATCAAGAAATAAAAAAGAAACCTCTAATTCTTTAAGGTCTGGTTCTAATACACTTATTCATGTTAAACAGTTCCTTAAATTGTAAATAAGCTCAGTAAGAGACTTAGGTCCCCACTTAATTTTAAAATCAATATCTATGTACATTTTAAAAGCAATAAGGGAGCAGCAGTTCATGATTGATTGGCAGAAGGTAAGGGAAAATAAAGTAGAAAGTAATTCTTTACATGAATATCTGAATTTTGTTAAACTCCAATATTTACTCATCATAAATTTCTTCCTGATGCAGAGGAAAAGAAAGACATTAAACTGCTGTTCCTTTGCTGTTTTAGAGAAGTAGAAATCCAGGGAAACTGGGTAATTAAGATAAGGAAAAAAAAAGGATAAGAAGGAAAGAGAAAAAGAGAAAGAGGATAAGAAGAAGATAAGAAGGAAAAAGAACTCAGTTTCAAGTAATGTCGTTAATTTATTACCTGTACAAATGAAAAACGGTTACTAATGTATTTGTATAACATATGAACTACCAATCTGAGTATTGGATGAAGACTAACAAGTCATGAGTTTCTGAACTGTAGCCCTATGTTCAGACCTGACTTACATCTCCAGATTAAGCTGGCCTCTTTGGTGAAATTAATTTTCTTTGCAGAAAGCCTGAACACTTGACCGGAATGTGAATAGGTATATAAACTTCTCTAATTCTCTACTTATTTGCAACTTCAGTTTATAAGTGAAATAGTGGTGTCTTACAGCCACTATGTTCCTGAACTCCTTCCATGTTACTCTTAACTTCTGGTCTCTGCAAGATTATCAGCATTATCTTTCTTGTACCTGACTGGAGTACTTACACATCTCAAAACTACTACATCATTTTCTCACATAGTGTATATGTAAACCCCAGCATATATAGGAGTTCTTTTTTTATTTTTTCTCCACTTGAAAAGCAGGTCTGACAGGTGTCTAAAATTAACCACACATCAGTAATGGAAGCAGATAAGACAGGATCCAAAGGATCTAAAAATAAAATAAATTGACTTGCCTTTTTTCCTGTCTTTAAGGATTTCAGCTTTTATTACTACTTTATCAGTTTGACTACTCTATCTTTGAAATAACACTAGCTCTACTATTACCTTCCTATGCCTTCACTCTCTATCACAAACTATCCTCCTCTTACCTTCTATTATTTGCCTTCAAAATCATGAAAGTTTTGCTGTCAGGGCTCTAAGTTCAGCTACTGTCTTTGTCACCTCCTTTGTCTGTTCCCAGGAGTTTGTGCTGGGTTCAAGGTCACCTTGATGAGACTTATCAATGCAACCAGGGTTCAGACTGTGGTGGATACAGCTGTTTGAGAACACTGTGATAAAACTTGACCAGAGTCTCCTTACCTCCCTTGGGAGGTGTATTTTAACTCAGACTGTCACCCTTATTCTTTCTCTGAGCTGTGGTCTGTCCATGTACCTTGCTGATTTTTTAATTTTGGCTTGCTGATGTGACTCACAACTTGATCTTAGACCTGCCTTGCCACTGTGGACTTGCCTGACTATTACTGGACTGTGTCTGATACAGACCCCTGTCTCCAGACATGTTATCTTTGCGCAAATGCTGTGGGACTGCATCCTTTGGTGGTGAGGACACTGCTCCTGCCTGACTCATTAAGACCCTTGGCTCCCAGTTGGCCTTCCTTTGACAAGAAGTCTGTCCTTGCTGCACCCTGACCACTACCATGCCTACATTTCTGCTGCATGAGGCCTTAATTCTCCGCTCTGCTGTTATAAATATCAACAGCACCTTGTTTCTTCACTCCTGCTACCATTTTGTTATTATTTTGTTGCCATCTTTTTTTCTAGCACTTCCCCCCAGGCTAATGCAGCCCTGTTTTTCATTGCTCAGTTAGAGATTTACCTGTGACAAGAATGACATAGACATGTTTTACTTCTTTTCCGCTCTAGAGCAGGACTCACACAACTGATTCCAAATATGAAAATTTGTTTAAAGACAGTAAATAAAATGTGTTGGTGCACAGTTTTCTTAATTTTAACTTCTTAATGTGAGGTTTTAGTAGTCTACCTGAAACTGACTGTGGAGAGATAGTTGACGATATTAACAGAACAATATATGATATCTTCTAAGAAGCAACCTATAGTAATCAGGATTTACACTACCAGGAATAGATCTGCAAAGTAATAGCTAGCAGAAAATGCTTACAGAAATGCTTACAGAAAGCTTGGGTAGCTTTGTGGAAGATTACTTTGCTATGTAGTTAATTTCCAAAAATGCTTCTAATGTAAAGAAAAAGTAGAGAACTAGCAATCAGCTGCAATAGATAGTTGCAAGAGTGTTTACTTCTTTTGTTCTTTTTAAGGATATTTGTTTCAAAATTTTGAAGAATCAAGCATTTTTAGAGGAAGTAGAATGAAAGGCAGAACTTTGTAAAAGAGAGAACAGATATTTCTATAGCTAGTAAGAATTTTAGGGAAGTGTTTAACTAGATTCTGCCAAGTATCCTAATAAGATACTTAGCTACATATTTGCTCAAATCCTTAGACACCCCAATGTCAATACCTTAATTAAATATCTAAACTACATGGGAGAAATTGGCTGCCTCAGAACTGTTTACAGTGCTGGGAGCCAGCGCAGGTGAAGGTGTACATCTTGTGTCTTTAATATTGATTCAGTGTAACATGATTTTTGGTGACACTGTGAGTCAAACTGAAGAAAACTCGCTAAGTGGGCACTCAAGGTCTGTTTTGTATAACTATGCTAAGTTATCTTTAAACTTTTTGTCGTGGTTTGACGCACAGTTAGGCGCTAAGCACATGAAATCTAATTACTTGCATAAGGGGAAATAAGGATTGTTGAGGAAAACAGAAAATTTCAAGGCAAAACAGGTCCACAATTAAACAGTTACAGTAGAAAGAAGATTTATTACTAACAGAATTAAAAGTAAAAAGATATAATAAGAAAAATAAAGTAACTTTCAAACACCTTTGTCTCCTAGTACTTCTCCTTTTCCACCAACCCATGCAAGGGAAACAAAACATGGGATTTGGTCAGTGCTTCAGTTCTTAAGAGTCTTTTTGTTTAAGGAAAAGAGTTTCTTCTGCTTAAAGTGGTTTTCAAACTTTCACAGACAACAGTCCGCCTGGAAAAAATCTGCTGCAGTGAAAAAATATCCCTCCCATGAATCTTGCAGTCTTCTCACACTGCTAATCATGGATCATAAATAAAATGGGGTCTTAGTCTTTTAAGGATGAGCTACTCCAGCCTAAAAGCAAAGGCTCTCTTCTTCAAACTCTAACAGCCTTTCACAACATCTATGAGCTCTGGCATTGAGCACTTTTTCACTAGCTGCTCTTTGGATTTTCCATCCCCCCCTATACTTTAATGAATTACAGAGAAACATTTTGTAATGTTACAGTCCTCACCATCGCTTGCAAAGAGAATTGAAGTTCTGGCGCTGGCAGCACCTCCTCCCTCTTTCCCTTCCTTCACAACTGACCTTGGAAGCGCCATGTTAGCTTTGTCTCATGTGGCTCTCACTTTTCCTTTCTTTCTCTCTAACTTGGAGGAAAAGGTATCTGCAAGTTTTCAGCTGTGAAGTTGATCTTGTTCGGGCTTTGCATTGGAGAAAGCATCGCCCTTTTTATGTTACCGGCTACGTGGTGTTTTTCTTGGTTTGGCGTGGGCCGTGCTGGCTGCAGGAAGGCTCTGCTGGCCCCGCCAGCACTGCACAGCAGGGGCAGCAGTGATTTCAGATGAAATCTTGGCCGTGCAGTCCCGGTTTTGTTGGGGTTTTCCAGCCACACAGCTACTCACGGCTCTGGGGTGGCTTTCCCAGCGGCCTCACCTGCGCTGCCGTGCTGGGGGGGGCGGGGGGGAGGCCAGGCCTGCTCCCCCCTTCCCCTGCCACCCCTTGGCAGGAAAACAGGAACGAAAACAGGAACAAAAAAGGAACTTCTTGCATTTGCTGTTTCTTTAAATATGCAAATCATAGAGGCGTTACCAGCTTCCTCATTGGTTTAGTAACATGTCCATCAAACCAAAAAAACTATCACTTTTTAAAGATAAAGATACATTTTAAGCAATGAACTAGTAAACAGAAGACTCATCTGTGATGTAGAGGACCTGCTGATAATTCTACCTTCTAGTGGGACTGAAAAACCATAGTTCAGTGTCATTTTACTGAAAGTTTTTTTCATCTTTAAGTTATTTACTATGGAAAGGATATAGATTTTGACTGAACTTGTTCTACTTTGAGTAAAAAGCTGCAAACTAATTTGGCCAGAGAAGGAGAACAAGGCTGAACATGACAGTGTCCAGTAGCTACAGTAATCCTCTAAAAGATGGGGACAAGACTGTCCAATATTTGTTCCACAGCCTGATTACAAATTTTGTGTGAATAAGGCTTTGTGAAAAATATGTGTCCAATTTTTGGCATGGGGAGAGAATCCATTATACAATCCAGTCCTCCCTATAGCCACTTGGATACAGAGTGACAAGAGTCAATCCATCCAGCTTTAGTCACGAACTTCTGCTGAACTGTTGAGCCTATAAAATGTATGGACTTGCAGATTTTACAGGCTGAAAAAAATCAGCAAATATCCTTTAGAATTCAACAACAAAACTGCCTGATCATGGTCAGGCATTCACGTGTGTAAAGCAACATCCCATTTTCTCAGCTGTGTCAACATGATACTAAAGCCAGACTGGAATTCAACTCAAGGAACTGATCGTATTTCTATATATAAATGTGCAACAGACTGTGCAGAAACAAGTGACTAATCCTTTTAGGAGGTAGATGAATGGGACTCTGTGAGGTTGTTTTGTTGTTGCAGCCCCATGTGTCATTATATCATGGCTTGAAATGCTGCAGGTACAAACACAAGTAAAATTTCAGATTCCTGGGGAATTTTAATGATGAATGATAAGAGAACTTCAGAATTTAGGTAATTTCACATTTCATAAAGGGCAGTTTTGAAGACCTGAGCCTTGATTTTAGAATCTGTATTTTAATACAGCTCATGGGAAATTCAATTTAATTCAAAAAATCCCTGAGCAACCCAGACACTTGATATACCAAGCTTAGCTTGTTTCAGGGGTGTCCTTCAGTATGAAGTACTACTTCCAAAGTTAGAGAACTGGTAAATTTGTCCTGATTTAAACTGGGATGGAGTTAATTTCTTCTCAGTGGCTGTTACAGTGCTGTGCTTTGGATTTGGAATGAGAATGGTGTTGATAACACACTGGTGTATTGGGTTTTTGCTAAGTCGTGTTTATCCTTTTTTTATTTTGCTTCATGCTCTGCCAGTGAGGATGTACACAAAGGAAACTGGGAGGGACTGCTGATGCCTTGAGTGGCTACCTAGAAACAGAGACTAGACAGGAGTAAGGGAATAAAGGTAGATATTTATTTGAAAGGCCTTCAAAGGTACACCCTGAGGAGCCAGAGGCTACTTCCAAAATGGACGCCAAGATGGACGACAGGTCANTACACACTAGGTGATACAGAATTTGAAAAATACAAAAGTAAAACCTAAGGCATCACTATAACTGGGACAGGTGACCCAAACTGGCCAAAGGGATATTCCACATCGCAGAATGTCATGCCTAATATACAAACTGGGGAGAATTATCTGGAAGCATAGCCAATCTGGGTTTGGGAAGGGGCATCTGGCATGGCTCAGAGGTCGGTGAGCAACTGCATTGTGCATCACTTGTTTTACCCTTTTTATTATTATTATTTTTACCATTTACCATTATTACTATATTTTACTGTATTTTCAATTATTAAACTGTTCTTACTTCTTATACAAGTTTTACTTTGATTTTCGTCCCTATTCCCCTGGGGTGGGGGGAAGGAAAGGGGAGGTTGAGCAAGCAGCTGCATGGTGCTTAATTTTCAGCTGGGCTTAAAACCATGACAGGATTAGATTTAGAATCTTTTGTCAGATTCAGTAGCAACAAATCTCATTAACAGGTCTTGGAGTTTGTTAATTTCTATAGGTTCTAAAAAATAGAAAATTAATTTTTTTTTATATAAACTCCCCATTTTTATTCTCTTCTTTTCCTCATTTATCCTATAAAATTTTTTTCAGAAAGTTTTCCAACGTCATGAGAAGATACTGAGAGAGACTCATCTTTCTGTTTTCTAATGGAATCCATTGCCACTGAAGTTATAAGCTGAATGAAACAGTTATTGATTGTACCTGGTTATAATTTTCAAAATATAGTTAGCTTTTTAACAAATAAAAGATGCAGGCAGCACTTTGCTCTTCATTCAAAATGGAAGAAAAAGTATGCAAAAATTAATCTTAAGCAAGTTCAGTATATTAGTGATCTGATTGTACTACTTGTATTATGATCTGATAGGTTCTGATTATACTATGAACTTCTCTGAGATGGTGTATCTATTACTTTGTTCAGTTTAGTGTTGTAAATAAAAACATTTTCTTTCAAGTGTGAAATTGCTCGAATTCCGATTCAATGATTTCCCACAGAAAACAAAAATAGGAAATGTGATCTCTTAAGCCATTTATGACATTACACGTTCACTGTCAGCTTTTTTGTCCAGCTCAACAAATCCTGGTTAAATTCCTTGCATGTATTAAACTAATTTGAAAGATCAATTTGACTGATAAAAGCATAATTTTCTATTTCATAACTGGCTGATATTAGAAAATATGAAAAATATGAAAATATATTAGGGCAAATTCCATTACTAAGACATTGACTACCATGGCAGAATGCTTCAGAACATCTAATTTCTATTCACTTTGCTGATGGTTAATGTGTTGACACTGATTATTTTTGATGCTTTTCCTATTTGAGTTTTGTTGAATTTGCTCAATGGAAAAAAATGTTAAGCAAAAGACATGTAATTAAATATGATCAACTCCCAGTCATCTCTGAAATTATGCAGGGTCTTCTGCTTCAGCTGGGTCCTAATAAATCTATGGGGCCTAATAGGATTCATCCTAGAATCCTCAAAGAACTGGCGGATATCCTGGTAAAACACCTCTCGATGATTTTTGAGCAGTCTCGGGAATCTGGAGAGGTTCTGTCTGACTGGAAGCTGGTGAACATTGTCTTGCTTTTCAAGAAGGGCAAGAAGGACCCCAGAAACTACAGGTCTGTCAGTCTCACTTCAGTGCCTGGTAAAGTTATGGAGAAGGTGGTGGGGTTTTAGGAGCTTTGGGGTTTTTTTGTGTTATTTTCCTCTTAAAGAATTTTTCCACATGCTAAGGGATAATTGCTGGGTGCTTAACCTGGCCACAGGGGGAGGGCTCCAGCTGTCCTCTTTTACTTGGGTTTTTTTCTCAGGTAGGGGCAGAGAAGCCACGAGATTTGAACTGAGAAAAAAACGGGGTTCGGTACAGTGCCTAGGTCTCTTTATTCTCCCAGCATTTGGAGGAGAAGGAAAATCTGCAGTTTCTGTAGGGAGAACTCATCATCACTACGGGGTCTTGCCTCCTGCCTTCTGCTGCCTTCCTTCTACTCTGCCCTGCCTCCGCTGTTCCTTCGCTGCTGCTCTGAGGCTTCGCTGCACTGTAGCTCTACTAGCACTGCACCCCCTGCCTGCCGAGAGGTCCCGGAGTTTCCCGCTGCGGCTCCGAGTTCAAGACATCTCGCCTACCACTCGGGATTTTGTGTTCATCCCTGCTGTTCCAGCCTGCTGTTTCCCAGGGGACCCTGCCAAAGCACCAGGACCGGCTGCCCAGGGGGTTTGTGAGGCCTTTCTCCCATCCCTTCCTGGCTCCGGCACATCCGCCATTACCACGTGCTCTCTGAGCTCGCTCCGGAGCGCCCCTGCCGGCTGTGACCGTCACTGCACCAAAGGGGAAAGGGCCTGACAGCCCAGGCGGCTGTCACTGCGTTCTGGTTCTGTTGGTTCTGTTGGTTCTTACTGCCCTAGGTATTGTTGTTTTCTTTGCCTGGTTATATATATATAAGTAAAGACCTGTTATTCCTATTCGTCATATCTTTGCCTGAAAGCCCCTTACTTTCAAAATTATAATATATTGGAGGGAAGGGGGTTACATTTTCCATTCCAAGGGGGGCTCCTGGCTTCCTTAGTAGACACCTGTCTTTCAAACCAAGACAGAAGGTTATTCTGGGAGGTGTTGAAAAACACCTGAAAGACAATGCAATCATTGGTCACAGCCAGCACAGCTTTATGAGAAGAAAGTCGTGCTAATCAAACTTGGTTTCCTTTTATGACAAGGTAACACAAGTAGTTGATCAAGGGAAGCCGCTTGATGTAATCTTTTTAGATTTCAGCAAAGCTTTCAATATTGTCTCTCTTAGTATCCTGGACAAAATGTCCAGCACTTGCTAGATAAGCACATCATGTGATGGGTGAGCAACTGGCTCACAGGTCGGGTGCAAAAGGCTATAGTGACTAAGGGTGACATCAGACTGGTGACCTAGTCACGTACCTGGTCACCAGTGGGGTTCCACAGGGCTCCATCTTCAGCCCAGTTCTCTCCCACATCTTTACAAGTGACTTATACACAGGACTGGAAGCAATACTGAGCAAGTTTACAGATGATACAAAACTGGGAGGAGCTGTTGACTCCCTTGAAGGCACAGAGGCCCTGCAGAGAGAGGGCAAAAAACCCGGATGATTGGGCTATCACCAAACATATGAAGTTCAACAAGGGGACATGCCGGATTCTAAACTTGGATCACAACAACGACATGCAGAGCTACAGACTGGGGGAAGAGTGGCTGGAAATTCTCCCAGCAGAAAAGGACCTGGCAGTGCTGGTCTGCAGTAGCTGAACATGAGCCACTGTGTGCCCAGGTTGCCAGAAAGGCCAATGGCATCCTGGTCTGCATCGGAAACAGTATGGCAAGGAACTTACTACATGGTTTTAAATTTGCTTCCTACTAATTTCACTGGATGACCTCTAGATTTTATAGACAACTGTAATATTTCCCCTAACTTACATCTTTGCCAGGCTGGGCTGAATAACTCTAGATCTGCACCATTTCTGATATTTCTGACATTCTTAGATCCCATATTTAATTTGTCTTTCCCTTTTGCAGGACGAGAGCTGAACTACACAAAATATTGCTTGAGTGAGTGCATTAGGGGTTGATGCACTATTTTGATTATGTTTTCTGTTGACCAGATGAAGAGAGTATTTTGATCTCAACGCCCCTTTTACAACAGCTGTGTTTTAAGGCAATTAACAGGGGAATCTGATACAACAGGTATCCTGGTGGCAGCACAAATAATTGAACTGACTTTTGCCAATTTATTTCATGTATGCCATAAATTAGTTGGATAAAGTCCACAGTTGCTTTCTTTCTGTTATGTATGGGTATATTAGATAGCTGGAACTCTTTTGCCAGTAACTATTATGAATAATAGCAGACTCAATGACAAGTGACAATACAGCTATTGAACTTCTAGGAGAAAATGATTCAACTTCTCTTGAACTTGTGTCTTCATTTTTGTGGTGGATAGGTCTTTAGAGTGAATATTTTTGTACACTTTGTACTTTTATTCTTTATTTTTAATTCTAATATATATATATCACACAATTTTCTGCATAGAGTTAATATTTTTATAATATTATGTATAGGTACATGTATATGTATATGTATATGCATAAAATACATGCTGTCATTATAACATGTTATATGTATACATACAGATTTTTATATATCTATACATTTATACACTTTTAATAATAAAAGAGAATCCATATCTGTCAGTTTTTCAGAGCTACAGAGGCTTTGTTTAATCAAGGGGTCTGTACTAAGCACCAGTTACTATGGAAACCTGAAAAGATTGGAACTCAAATAAATGTGTTGCCTAACAGTATGATGCTGAAGAATGATATTCACAGTGACAAACCTGATGCGTAGTGATCAAGAGAACCATCTAAATTAAAGAAAAGGAATCAGGAAAAAATAATCTTCTTTTCCTCCTTTCTCGCCACTCCCAGCTCCCTCCAAAAATCAGAATGACTAAAAGAATAATTGAAAAGCAGTCTAATAGGGAGGAATAATTTTGTACTCTCAATAAAGAAAAGTGAATTGCTAACAATATCCCATAAGGTATTTGGCAATAAGTAGCTGTGAGAAACAAAATATTCAGTGTGCAAAATGTGGGTAGAGTACTTGGAGAAGAGTTGCTGTGACAGTGTAGTATGAAGGGAGAAAAACTTTGATATGTCTTTATGTTCACTAGCAGAGATATTAAAATAGCTTGTCTTTTAGTGCCAGATGTTCACTAATGGCACTTGACTCTATGGCTCTATTTCAGTTGACATTGAGTATGCAGCTGCTTGATGTCTTTAGTGATTGGCTAAGGCTGAGGTTGTCAGGGGGCTATCTGCCTGAAACACCATCCAGATAGAAAGAAATAGTGATGTTGCAGTGAACACACAAGGCAATTTGAAGAAATGACACAGGCTCAGTTGACTGAAAGAGCAGAATGATTTATTACCTGTGTGTGTCATGTAGGACACTTTTATGCCTTTCACTACTTTGTGTATCTGAACACTCTCTTGCAGTGTGTGAAAAGGTGGACTTTTGAAACAAAACAAAGTAAAACAAAACTTAAGCAACCTGATCTTTTGTTCCTTTATCTAGTATGATTCTGAAGTTCTGAGCTTTCTAAATATTTTATTTTTTATAGACTCATAGGATTGAGTTATTAAGGTTGGAAAAGGCCTCTGAGATCATCAAGTGCAACCTTTGATGAAACACCACCATGTCAATTAAACCATAGCAGTAAGTATCACATCTAGTCATTTCTCGAATAGTTTTATGGATGGTGAATCCACCACCACCCTGGACAGCCAGTTCCAAAGCTTAACCACCTTTTGAGTGAAGAAAATCTTCTTGATGTTTGATATGAACCTCCTTTGGCACAGCTGGAGACTATGTCCTCTTGTCCTCTTGCCAGCTGCCTGGAAGAAGAGGCTGACCCCTGCTTGGCTACAACCTCCTTTCATGCAGTTGTAGGAGGAATTAGGGTCTCCCCTGAGCCTCCTTTTCTCCAGACTAAACAATCTCAGCTGCCCTCAGCTCTTGCTCATAAGACTTGCACCTCAGCCCATTCACCACCTCCGCTGCCCTTCTCTGGAGTCACTTCAGTATCTCAATGAGTACAGAGGGATGATCACTTCCCTAGTCCTGCTGGCCACACTATTTCTGTTTTTCTTGCTTCTTTAGAAAGAAATAATTTTGCCTACTTTATCATATGTAGAAGAAACTTGTGTTGAAAAGAAAAAAAAAAAAGAAGAGGAAACAACTTTAATTTTTCTACCTCTAAATGAAAATTGTGTGGATTCTGCTTTCCTAAGCCATAAATGTCAGAAACATGTTAGCAAGATTTGAAAGGATTGTCTAGCATGCATAAAAAGTTTCCAAACCCATATGAGTTCGGCAATTACTTCTGTGCTGGTTTGCTAGTAAACTAGTGGGAGAAATGAAACCCGCACAAACACTTGAGAGAGATTTCAGGTTGGAGTTACAATCTAATAGAAATATTACAATAAATGCAATGATACAGAAAAACTGGCTTAAACCCACAAAGTCAGAGAACAACCTGGCCCCTGTTGATCATAGTGGTGGTCACAGTCTGATTAAGTGGTTGTTGCAGTCCTATGGTCCTCTGGAAGGTCTAGTCCTCCTCTGGGTCAGTCCAGTGGTACTGGTGTCCCAAATCCCCAAACATCAGGATTATATGTGGTCAGGTTCGTGTGGTACCTCCCCCAAGGCAGGGCGTTTCACAATGGAATGATGTAGTCCTGTGAGTCATAGGATATTTTTGGAGGCCTTGATGGTCATTGTAGCTGCCTCTTCATTCAGTTCTTGATGGCCCATTAGCAGAGGTGACCCCTCATGGTGAAGATAAAGAAACACTATCCCTCCTCGTCTCCTGGGGTTTAGCTCTTCTCATTTAACACCTAGCTTGTAGCCTGAGGGGTTGGGTGGGCAGCTACTTGGAATTAACACTTTATCATTATCCTCATAGAGGCGAGTAGAATAGCAGTCACATAGTGCTAGACTTCTGTAAAATGACAACTTCATAAAGAGATTTAACCCTTAGGATACCAGGTACAAGATGCTATTTCAAAATTGTTCTACTTATAACTTGATGCAGATCTTCAGCATTCTTTGGCACTTGAATTCTTTTTTTTTCTGTCAAAACTCTTGTTGTTTCTCAGTGAGATATTCTTTTTGCCTTGGACTGATGGATTTCTGCCAGGGACATTGTTTTAATTATTTAGGATCAAAACATTAACTGATAATTGTTTTATTCTGATACCTAACCAGAAGTTCTCTCTCTCCTTTTCTTCTCTATTTTATTATGGCAGATCTTTCCAGATGACAATATAAAAGCTGTTCCAAAGGTAAAAAGAACGCACTCAGAAAAGCAAACAGGGAAAGAAATTTTTATAGCTTATGCTATTGATAATAACAATTTTTTTTTTATTTTCAGATAACCCCAGAAAGGCACTATTGGTTTTGTGGATAATAGAGTGAGGAATGTTAGAATGTGGAAATCTATCCACTGATCTTAATATGGCATTTTAGACCTATAAAAGTCACTCCTTAAAGACTGTCTTCTTTGACAGATGAGAGACATAATTTAGGAAAATCTCACTTCTCAATAGTGTATGAAATTAAATTTACATTCAAATTAATCTGCATGGGTACTGTATCCATTTTCCATTCAGCCTTTTATAACTTTGACATGAGAAACAGTCCTACTTTGTAATTTGTCATTGTTGGGACAAAATTTTCAGCTTTGTTTTCCTTCTGTTTTAAACTTGAAAGCTGAAGATATAATTCCTTAGGTCATATTGCCGTATTTTGTACTTCCTTTTTATCTTTTAAATGACTATTTTCATTTCACCTAAACAAGCTAGTTTTTAAGATGGTAATATGCCAAAAGTCACATCAGAAACTGATTTATATACACTGTAGTCCTCATACAGTATATTTAATATGTTTATTATTCTCTCTTACTGTGATAAAATCAGGATGTTTTATTGTATCTTGTAATCCACCTTCAGTGACTCACCATCCATTTACTATTAAACTTTCTATCGTCTTATCTATTAGAAGTAGCAAGCAGGAGGGAAAATACACGAGTTTGAAAAGAGAAAAAGGATATATACTCCTTATAAAACTGATCTGTCAGCACCTTACACAACATTTTCACTTATATGCTTGGTTTGTGACAACGTAAGCTGAATTATTGAAAAAACAACAGCAAGATATGTTCCCATTGCTTTCAATTTATTAATTCAGCTAAATATGGCAGCTTTTTTGCATCTACATATTCTGACCCACTGTCTCTTATTCTTGTTTATAAAATATGCATGTATCATAGCAAGAAAAAACACTGCATCAACCCAAAAAATGTCAGTGAAGTTAGAAAAGAAATATACAAAGGTTTTAAGTAAGAAAACACAGTGTAAAAAGTGAGTCAGATCTGGTTCCCTGCACCAAGTCCAGCCAGGAACAGCAGGGGATGGGACCAGCATAGACACACACACGCGACCAAGGGATGAAAGCCAAGCTGAAATGGGGCTCCAGAGCCCACAGACAAGGGAAAGAGGGAGGCCCCAGAGAGGTTGGCAAAGGACACCACAGTTTATTAGGGCCCTCAATAGGCACTAGGGGAGGCACAGATAGACCCTCCTTGCTGTGGCTGTGCCCATGTACACAGATAACCAGGATTGGTTAGACCACCAATGAAGGCATGGCTCTGGAAGCTTAAGACATTCAGTGGAGGAAGAGATAATTAAATTTTACTTCTAGAACAGTTCAGGAAGAGAAAAAAAACATTCATATAAAGATGAAACTGTTTTAGAATAGACAGCAATTCCACAAGTCAGGCAATGCTCCTTTCACTTCAGGTTGATGGATCTGGTTCTAATGCATCCAGCCAAAAAGAACATTTTACTTTTCACATAGTTGAGGATAATAACAAAGGAGTAACAACTAACTACGAAGAGATTGATATGTTTCACATGTTAGTACAAGGTATTCTCGACATTATTTTGCATATATAATTATTTTTATTTTGAAGATAGGAATGCAGCAGTGCATAAATGTTAAGGCAAACTTCTCAAGCTTATAGGATTGCTATTCACTGGGCCATTGAAGATCCCATGATCACTGACAGAACTAGGAGTGATGCCTGAGGTTTCTAAATTCCAGTGAAGTCCTCCAGTCAATGGTTCACAATTTGGGTTTTTTTGTAATATGTAAATATTCATGTAAACTAGTTTGGCACTTCTGCTTATTCTCTTTCATGTTTTTCCTCTCTCACATGGTCATAAAAGCTTCAAAAAGCACAAAGTATTTATATGTAGATGTATATTTATTTAAATATATATATAAATGAGCTTGAGTACATACATTTAAAGTAGTTCCAATATTATCAGAAGAACAAGTTGAAATAAGCTTTTATTGCAAGCAATATTTAAGTGCTATAGAGATGGGCCTTGCTTCACACTGAGAAGATAAATTTCCTGAATTTAATTTGACTAGTAGTGTGAGCACAAAACATATAGGCATTTGGATTTAGATACTGTCATGCTCAGTATGAAAACTGGTCATTCATGTAGAACTGCAAAAATAGTAGGGATGACAAGCTAATTTAAATAGTTTTTTAAATTTAACAATGAACACAATTGTGGTGCTGAAAATAATGCAACAAGTGAGCATATAATAAGCAGCATCAGCACCTAAATACTAAAATATTTGAGATGAGATCAAGTTCAAATGGCAAGGAAGGAATATAATAAGATTAAGTATAGTTGAGTTTTTTTAATCTTTCTTTCTTAAGAATGTAAAAGGATAGTGAAGAAGAAATGTGTACAAAAATAGCTCAAAGGAAATATGACATGAATTTTTTCTTACTGAATGAAATATGACAGGATAATGAAGCTAGAATATCACCACCCTAGATTTACTGTCAACTAGAGCTCAGTGTAACTTACAAAATTTCACTTTGGTGTAACTGTAGGAAATAAGTTTTTCTGATATTGTAAGAACACAGAAAACTTTGCAGACAGCATGGTAAAAAAATACCACTTTTACTGTAAATATATGAAAATACAGATAGGGACAAGATAAACTGAATTATGCCTTCTTTATTATTCATGAGGGGATATATTTAAAAAAAATCCAGTATTTACTGTGACTTTTTTATTCTCACAACAGCTGGACATATAAATGTCCAACTGCCTTTAACCTTCTAAGATAATTGGAAGGTAATTTTTCAATTTTGATAATTTAATGTTGAATTTTCAAATTTCTGGATTACTTGCCAATACCACTGTGAACCAGTTCACATATGGGTAGGCAATCATATCTGAAAAGAGCACCAGCAAAAGAAGAGGACTCCACTAGAAATGACTTATGATGATGATACCATAAACACAGTCTTGTATCCCAGATTCCATGGCTCTTGGGCCATTGCTTGCTAAGTCTGTGTACTGGGGAATGACAGGCTTGTTAAAGTACTGTTGTATTTTTCATAGATCTGTCGAGGAAGACCAGGCCTTGTATTTGAGATTAGCCCTTGCCTCAGTGAACAGACTTACAAAACCTGCCATGGGACACCATGGTCCACAGCATCATTTATACCTCAGAACTGTAAAAGGAATTTTCATTTTCCTCCTGTGTATCGACAGTTACAATGGTATCAAATACAATGGCACAGGTATTTCAGGCCTGTATTTAGCAAAACAAAACATTCTCACTCAGTATGTACCATAGTGGCAAGCCCACACAGACAGAGAGTCAAAAAAGGCTTAGCTGGTGTGTTAATTCTTGCAATGATTATACTGAATAGCCAGGCATGGTATGTAGCGGCAAGTTCCTGAAAATTCTGCTGACTTGCTGTAGAACTTACTGTCCCAACAATGTACAGACGAGGGAATAGAGGATTAGGGAGGCAATACTGGTGAGGACACTAGGAGAAATGTCGAAGTGCATGAGAGTCACAAGTAACACTGAGATGCAGGCACATGGAAAAGCCAGTATTTTTATTTCTACTACAGAGATGCTGGTTAGTTCAGGGCTGAAAAGAAGAAAAATTACCTTCAAAATTATACTGACATTATATTCAATATTAGTAAGCTACCCAGCCTGTGCTTTGCTCCTGATGGTCGAAATTTCTGTGGTAAAAACAGTTCATACTGTTTTTACAGTACATACATACATACACTATGTCTTTGTTGATGAAATAAAATATTCAAGGGCCCTTCTCTTGCCTTGAGATGATGTGGCGTGGCATGGCATGGCTTCTGTGCACACAGCTGAACACTCTCATTGTGCAGAACAGGGAGTCTGCATCCATATACAGAATTAGAGTTGGTCTCTGGCACATGTTTTGTCCTGTGCCCTGCCTGGAAAATTATCTGGCCCAATCAAAAAAACCCCTAAATGCTAACAGTTTCACGATATAAATGGCCAGAGGTCACCACTCACATGTATGTCCTGTTCAATTACATTGAGTAGTACAGCCATAGTAATGAAAATAGAATATAGTTTAGGATTAGTTTTCAATAGGGATTTGATCTGACAGAATCAAACCCATTTAGACATTGTAATTGATCTAAAATGGGTGCAGAATTCAAACAAACATGGCTCAATGAACTGGTGAGCCAATTTCTTTGAGAGTGTTCTAGTTTGAAAGCAA
>WEIT01020477.1:310938-324923 GCA_013389985.1 Dryoscopus gambensis | reverse complement strand
CTCATTGAAGATACTGAGATTTTTGTTTGACTTTTTTATTCTGAACTAATTTCTCGCAGGAAGTTAAGGGGGACACTTTATTAACTGCTTCAGCATTTACTTATCAAACAAACTTAGCAACTTAAAAGATGAGGGAGACTGTCTTCAAATCAGGGAGAGGCTTGGCTGACGTGTTGCCTTTCATAGATGGAGAGGGAAAGCATCCATAGGAAAAATCATGCAACAAACAGTATCTCAGTGAGGATTAATTGGGTCAGTGACCAGGACGTAAGCTTTTGGAAAGCTTGGGGGATGCAGATGTGGCAGCTGGACAGGATTTCAGAAAATCAGAAAGGTGGAAATGAGATTTCTGCATGCCAGATCTAAAGGTCTTCAACACTCTTCTCTTTCTAAGGAATGGTGACCATATCCACACAAACTTCAGGGACATGTACCAGCACCTCAGGAGCATGGGGTACTTTGTTGAGGTTCTTGGTTCCCCGTTTACATGTTTTGATGCAAGTCAGTATGGTAAGCATAAGTTAATTGCCGTGTTCTCCACACTGTGAACCTTTTCCTGAAATGACCTTTCGCTGGAAGACCAAAAATGTTTTGAGGGTACAAATAAAAATTCTAATGGTAGTAGAAAAATATTTTGGCAGTGGGAGTATTTATTTTTTATGTGCTGATATTTAGTTGTGTGGAGTATTGCTGGAGAAGCTTGCTTGGGAGTTCAGTAGAATTAGTGCAGTTCTCTGTCCTTATCATGAAAAACAGTGGGAAAGCCAGCCTTTGAGTGGGTTAAAAGCCCCTCTGTATTCAGTCCCACAAAGGCAGAACTGTATTTGCCAAAAGATTTTGGCGCAGTCAGAATGAAGCATGACCTGTTTAACAGACTAAAATCAAGGGTGTTCATCCTGGTTCTTTTTTTATGCTTAGTGGCCTTTGATTACATGAAGGAGTGGGTAAAGTGTTCATCCAACCATATGTGATAGCAAAGCAGAACGTGGTTTGTTTCTGTGTTCATCAGGAAGGAAATTTGATACGTTGGCCAGGCAGGGGACAGACCAAGCTGTGTGTGCTCTTTTCTGCTCCCACATGCCCCTTGTTTAACCATGGCACGCTCCAAAAACCCTCTTGTCTTTTGGGCTGTGATGTTCTTCAGCGCACACTGTAAAGTGCATTCTCCTGAGTTTGCCAGTTCCGGAACTGTTGCCAGTAGTAATCTTTTGTTTATATTGATTCTTCAGTGAATATCTTGCTGCTGCTTTTAGAGTTCAGTGGAAGTGCAAATGGATACAAATGTTAGGCGTTAAAAAAGTAGCAAAATAGTGTTTCTTCTGAGACCTCTGGTTTTCTAATTGATAGAGAGTAGCATTAGGAGACTTCTCTCTCCTCTGATTCACACTTGCGTTGTACCTCATTTGATTGTAGTTTGTTGGGCTTTCAGAATTTCTGAAGAAGAACTGTGGAGAGTAAAACTCAGTGCTCTGCAGTCCATCTGCCACTCATCTCTAGCTTATATTGTTTTCACACTTGGTGAGGGTGCACTCTGTCCCATTTCTACAGGATCTTTATCAGAAGGCTTTCCAAATGCAGACTGTCTGGTCTTGTGGAATTGGCTTGTTTGCAAGGATCTGTGAGACATGGGACCAGCACCAGTGATTTATCACATTGCTTAGGGTATCATCCTGTTAAGATTTGCCTTTTCTCTGAGGATGGGAATTCCACCACCTCTCTGGACAATCAGAAAGTGAAGAAGCAAAAGGGCTTGGTATTTAGAAGCAGTCTAAAAGCATAAGCATGTTTTCAGGGAATTAAAGTATATCTTTCTGGTTGGTTTTTTTCCAGTAATGCAGAGAGGGTTGTGCTTGCTTGTTCACAGGAGTGGGAGAGGGTTATATGAAAGTGAGAGTGGCACTTTAGTCAAGCCTACCAGAATGCAGCTGTAGTTTTCAAGGGGTGAATCCAGCCACGTTTCGGAGTAATTGCTGTCTACCTGGCTGCCAGTCTGCAGTAGTGAGGAGAGTGCCTGTTAGAAGTGGAGCAGTGAAACCCCCTGACAGGGGTGCATCTGCATTAGCACTGCACTTTCTATCAGTGGTGAATCCTCTCATTGTCCAGCTCTGCCACAGTTTGGCTCAGTTTATGGAGTATTTGGGTGAGACCAAACTGCAAAACACACACCTGACACATGTGGGCATTCAGTTCTTGAGACCATACAAGCAGGAGTCATAAGTAACTTTCTGTGCTGCCACACTGATTTTTGGATACATTTGTAAACTGAATTGTCTTATATTTACATTGTTAAATATGAATTCATTAGGTAAAATGCCAGAGCAGGGCACATGGACCAGATAGAGTGCCAAATGTCTTTTGTGTTGGCTTCTGTGTGGGTTGTGTGAATAGTGATAACATTACAGTGACCAGCCTGGTGAACTCCTGTTTCTGCTTTTACACACAGGGACTTTACTGATGGTGGACAGTGAGGAAGAGTATTTTCCTGAAGAGATCACCAAGTTGAGGAGGGATGTTGATAATGGACTTTCACTGATAGTCTTTAGTGACTGGTACAACACATCCGTGATGAGAAAAGTCAAGTTTTATGATGAAAACACAAGGTACTGACTTATTTCTTTGGGAAATAAAATGCCATAGAATTGCACATATTACCCTAAAAATCCTGAATGTGATGCACTGTACTTCAGCACTTGGATGTTACCTGTAGGAAGGTGCCACCTTAAGTAGCAGAACTGACTTTAAGCTACAGCTTAAGGAGCATAGTTACCTATTTTATCATGATTGTGAAGGCCTCTTTGGTACTGTATTCTACTTTTAATGCCAAGAAAAACATTTACAATGAAAAGAAATAAGAAATTGGAGACAAAACCAACAAATAAAAATGGACATATTTTTATTTTAGGGGAGAAGAATAGAAAGAAAATGTGCATTTCAAGAGTATCACCAGGTTGTGTACTCATTACTGAAATTATTCCATGTGTTGTATAAAGAAAAAATATGTGACATTTTGCTTCATTATAAAAATGAGAAGCAAGGTACATGACTGTCATTTTTACCTCAGCCAGACAAAGAGCATAAGACTGAATTTCTTTCTAGTAAATTGAAGTTTTTCATGCAGCTGAAATGCACTGAGAACTTTGCATCAGTATTATTTAACTTTTACTCAGAAGCGTTGTTGTCAGAGAGAACAGCTGCTCAGGTGCTCCTGGAGTCAAATAAGGCTTTGAGATGTAGTTCATTATTTAAATGGGTCTGGAAAAGTCTGTATGCCGGAAGACATGTGACATTTTGTTATCCAAACTCCAGGTGTATGTTTTGTATATTAACCAACAGTGTTACACTAATTTTTACAGGCAGTGGTGGATGCCTGATACTGGAGGTGCTAATATACCAGCTCTCAATGATCTGCTTTCTGTCTGGAATATGGCCTTTAGTGATGGGCTGTATGAAGGAGATTTTACCATGGCAAGTCATGAAAGTGAGTACTGGAGTCCACTGCTTACAAAGGCTACATTGGGGTGTTTGGAAAATCGTTTTCTGCAAGTTCAAGGTTGAGCAAGAGTCAAGGGAACCACTCAAATTCAGTGAAAAGAGTCTCATAAATGATTTCTTAAATGACTTTTTCCTTTGTAGACTTTTTCATGGTGTTTGATTAAGCTTTTCAGTTTAAAAAAAGGTAATGCCAGCCTTCTAAATGGAAAGTTTTGAAAACAGTGTAAAAGTGACCCTGTGAAAGCTGTACTTAGCAATGCTTTCTCTGCAAATACAGACGCTGGTTGAAATGTGCAAATTCAGTGCAGTGTTTCTGGGACTGTTTTCTCCTGGGCTTTCTGGGTGGGAAAGGGAGGAAGTGTCATTTTTGGTCTAAACAGCAGTTTTGTGATGTCTTCCAGTGAATTACGCGTCAGGGTGCAGTATTGCAAAGTTCCCAGAAGATGGCATCGTCATTGCACAGACCTTCAAGGATCAAGGTATGAGCTTCCTTGTCCTTTTTTCCGTGTTTGGAGTAGAACTTTGCGGTCACTGCACGAGCAAAGTTGCAAAGTCTAAAGGTCTAAAAACAATAAATCTAAAACCACATTGACAGGGTAGGTATTTTTCTATTTTTTAAATTTTCTGTAAAACATACAGCTGATGCCTAACAGGCAGCTGCAGTGTCACTCTGTACACAAGTGTTGTGTATAGCACAACAGTATCCAGGTGTATATGTGCAGTCCTTTATTGGGATTGCTGTATGGAAACACATCCACATATACATGTGTCTGTGGAAGGGGAGGAATTGTGATTGTGTTACTTGCTCATGTTTCTCACGAATTTCAAGTGCTACTGAAATACATCCCCTGATCATAGCCATATTTAGCATGAATGTTGTGGTAGCTGTGGTGATCTAAGGATATAAATAAGGAAAATTTTAGTAGACAAAATGTCACCAGCTAAGCTCTCATAAGGGAAAATTTTATGCATACAGGATGCCTGTGGTCTCAGACTTGAGTGATCTGTTTTCTAAGCATTTTCATTCTCTTTTATCATAATACCCTTTCATTTGTGAGGGGGTAGTCCAGAACTGTAATGGCAGCAGAAATGGTTCAGAAAATAAATCTTACATTTGTTGAGCCTTTAGGAAGAACTGTGCAGGAGTAAATGGTCAGAACTGCTAGGGTGTTGCAGGTCAGGTTTGTGCAGATGGGTGTAGAGTGTTTGAGTGTGAGAGTAGAAGCACGTGCAGTGCTTCTGATACAACTCAGCAACTGCCAGAGAAGATCAGTGAGTTCATTGTATTTTTGGCTTACAGTGTGCAGCAGAGATGATTACCTAGTGGAGAAGTTTTCTGGAACAGTAGAGCTCATCCGTGTGAGCCTTTTGGAGGAAAGACAATATCCCTGTATGCTGATGACTTAGGTGTTTCCTCATGTGCGAGAGAAAAAGACAGAGTGTCAATTTAACAAGGAGCCTGCTAGACCTGCTTTTTCTGTTGAATCCTTTTCACTGCAATTCATGAAGCAGAAGAGCTTCCTGGTTTGCTTCTGCTATCTAAACACAGTGTCTCAAGTAAATGGAATAAATTTCAAATACAAATTTGAATTTTTTTTTTTTTTGTTAAACAGATGTTAAATGTAGGAGACCTTTAACCTAAAACCAGCTTTCTGTAGAATTCTGCAGAAGGATGGAAACAACATAAAGTGCAGAATATTTTGATTTTAAACCTTTTGCTGAAGATACTAGAGTTTTTCATTCAAGCTTGTTGAAGATAATACAGGTTATGAGGTATTTTCTTCTCCACCAAAGAAAAAAAATTTATTCTCAGTAGGAAACTTTACAATCAGGGTCTTGGAGCAGATTCATTTTTATAATAACATTATGGGGGTTTTGAAAACTTCTTGCAAAAATGTGTGGCATGATGTGGGGCATTGTTGTATTCGTCAGTTGGAAATGCAGGCTGTGTTGTTTTATGGGTAGACTGATACTGATGCTCTGCAGGCTATGAAATTTATTTGTGCTTTGCTTTAGGTCTTGAAGTTTTAAAACAGGAGACGGCTGTAATTGAAAATGTCCCTATTTTGGGGCTTTACCAAGTTCCTTCGGAAGGCGGTGGCAGAATAGTTCTGTACGGCGACTCCAACTGCCTGGATGACAGCCATCGGCAGAAAGGTGTGTGAGCCTGGCACGCAGGGAGGGTCACTGTCCTACACCGACAGCTGGCCGGGGGGTCTTACAGCCCCCACCAGAAGTGGATGGTTTTTTTAGGGACTCTGAATATTCCTTGCTGGGGATTAATCTTAGTTCTGCAGAGCTCTAGTGAAATGCTGTGAGGTGCCTTTACAGCCAAAGAGCCCCCCCACTGAATGGCCCTCTGATGGATGGGACTGCTTCCCACACACATTTTTTTTTTCTGTTCTACCAGCTTTGGGGGCTGATTTTTGGAGTGGGTTGTTTTGCAAGGGGGGATTTGGTTTGTGGGTTTTTTTGCTTTTTTGGGGTGTTTTTGTTTGCGGAAGGCACTAACAGTTACACATTCTTGATCTGAAGTTGTGAAGAGGCCATTGGGAGATCCTTTCACTTTTTCACTAGTTACACCTTCAGAATGTTTGTACAGAACAGTGGATTTTATCCTTTGAGTTTGCACCCAGCCTGCCTTGTTCCCTTTGCAATGTTTTCTGTGAGGATTTATGGCAATGTTCAGTGTTTCAGTTGTGCATTACTGTTTTCAGGTTATCCTACTTTGACACAAGCCAGCTGGTGTAAATACGTCAGAAAGTAGGAGCTTCCGTTTGTTGTCAAAGCATTTGTTTGCAACTCTAGGTAGTAAGTGTGTGAGCTGTGTGTGTGTGTGTTTTCTGTGGCTCCCAGAGAAGCCATGCTCTCTGCCTACACACTATGGTTGATTCTTATAAAATCTTTTTTCTAGCAGTTTGTTTGATCTGACTTTTCAAATTTTCAAGAGGTTGCTTAGGTTTCTCATGACATGTAAAGCACAAGCTGGTAGATCTGTGGCTTGAGGGGAGGAAGATAATCCAATATGTGAAGTCTCTTTCTGCATTTCCACTGAACAGAACTGGATTTTCCTTTTGTGATGAAAAGTACATCTATAATTTTTTAAGCTTTTGTCACTGACATTTTAAAATACTACGTTATGCAATCCATCCCTTGCCTAATTTATTTAAGTTTAAAGGAATTTGCTGCCTAAGGGAGCTCTCCATCTGTAGCTCATTTCTTTCTCTACCATACATTCTGGAGTTTTTTAAGAGTTCTCTGATTTTTCCTTATCTGCCTTCGGGTTGCTTCCTGTGAGTTGCCCTAACACCTACATATTGGTGCCTTAGTGCTTGCTGTAGGTTATTGAAAGCACGTAACAAAAGAGAAGATACATAGCTTTAAATTAAGTAATATAAAATAATGCTCTGTGACCTCCCTAAGACTGTTAAATTCAGTGTGACATCTGAAGCAAGAAAGAGTGGAATGCTCTAAAGAAATCCTTTAAAATTAGCTTTTAAATTGTGAACTAGGAGCTGTGTCTCCTGCAGAGACATTGGTGACTTTAACTGAGGAAAATTCCTAACATTTGTGAATATAAATCCTTAAAATCTGTTTGACCTCTTTGAAAAATCAAAGATGAGGGTTTAAGGGACACTGGGATTATGAAGATTAACTCCCATTCCCAGCCAACTGTTCCTGGGGGCAGAAGTTCTGAGAAAAATAGTTTGCTGTGTGGTGGAAATAGCTGATAAGGCATTGTCCTGCTCCTGCAAAGGGAAGCTTTAGAGTTGTGAACTAGCTGGAGTGCTTGTTCCTTAGGGGTAGCTCTGGATTAAGGTAGTAATAATTCAGGAGAGAATCAAGGCAAGGGATCATGAGCTTTTGAAGTGCAAAGGAAAACCACGATCAAGTGTATTGTGGTGTTGATTCTCAGCCGTGTCTGTACCACAGCTGCTGTAGGTTATGCTTGTACCTTTAGCTGGGATGTAGCCAGAATGTTTCTCCTTTGTTTGTTTGTTTATTTTTTTAGGCTTGAGAAAGCAAATGAGTCATGTCCTTGCACTGTAAACGCTACCTTGTTCTTACTTTTCATTGCAAGATATTTATTTTGTCCTTTCAAAAAAACAGCTGGTTCTCCGTTTCCCTGTTAAAAATTATACCAGAAACTCACAGCTTTCTTTGCTTCCACTGAAAAACCACGTGATTTTTGCCAAAACTTGGATGGCCCTGCACAACCTGGAATTCCTGTATTTGAGGCTCATTTTTTTACGTCCTGCTCCCCAAAAGAGCCTGGTTTGGTACACATGGGATGATATTTTAAGACTGAACAGTTTAATGTTGTGTTTGTGTGTTGCAGGAGAGTATGGGGTGTGTGTTGAAAGTTGCATCTTTCTGAAAGCGAGCCTAGAACGTCAGCAGAAAAGCAAGAGCCAGAAAAATGGATTGTAATTCTAGATTTCATTAAAGCCTTTTTAGCAGAAAGATAAGCCATTTTAAATGTGGCATAATGCAGATCTTGTTTTGGGGCTTGGGGCTGTGAAATCCACAGATTGCTTTTGGCTGCTGGATTCCCTGCTGCAGTACACGTCCTACGGGGTGATGCCGCCGAGCCTCAGCCATTCCGAGAACAGGCAGCGGCCGCCGTCGGGAGCCGGCTTCTCCCTCCCCGAGCGCATGGAAGGTGAGAGCCTGAACGGCCAAGCACAGCCCGCAGCTGAGGGATGGCAGGGCAGGAAGGCTGGCGCAGACCCCGTGAGTTACGTGCCAGTCAGGGTAATTTGTTGTGAGCTCTGCAGTCTTCTGCTGTTTTGCTAGAAGAGAGTGCATATTGTAGGGTTTTGTTGTGATAATAGTTGTGATTAGACTAAAGAAAATGCTCTGTTCATAGGGTAGGTGTGTTTAGATGCCTGTTCTGCTGGGGGCATTCTAGTTACTAGCTACAGAGCATTATGAAGCATTCAGTCTCATCTCACATGCTGCCAGGAAAACTTGGATTAACTGCTGTGGTAGGTGTAGACTCTTACTGTTTTGTAAGGTACCCTTAGGTTAATTCTAACTGATATTTAGCTATGAGTCATCATTATTGTAAACAGCTCCTGGGTTTACAGGAGCACTGTTCAGCCCAGGGTCAGTGTTGGTAACTCTTATCTTGCCTGTCTTTGGGTAAGCCAGTCTCTCTCTGCTGTGAGTTGCAGGTAACCATTTGCATCGATACTCAAAGGTGCTCGAGGCTCACTTGGGAGACCCTAAACCCCGCTCCCTTCCTGCTTGTCCTCACCTGTCCTGGGCCAAACCACAGCCTTTGAATGAAACTGCCCCCAGGTTAGTATGTATCTTCCTCATAGAGGAAGTCTCACTTTCGAGTTCAGCTGAAAAATTATTAATTCTATCTGCTTTTGAAAGGGACAGCTGTAATGCCTTTTCCTAGAGAAATACCAGATTGCAAAGAGGAAATAATGATTAGTGCCTCTTCAGTGAATAACTCTGACTCACCTAATAGCTACACTATGAAACTCTGGGATTTTAAAAATAACTTCACAAGTCACCATTGTGATTGAGTGATTCCAGCTTCGAGTGAACAGTCTTGATGAAACCCATCGTTATCGTGTGGCTTGGAAAGAGTTTTCTGAAGCATCTTGTTAGACAGCTCTCCTAGTGCTGCAGTCTCTTGTGCTGTCAGTCTCTTGAAGGAAAGTGCTCAGCACATAGCCCTTGCTTGTCTGTTGGGCTGTCTGTTGGGTTACTTTTGGAAGTCTGTGTGCGAGAAAGAGAAGTGTTGGTAAATAGTTGCTAATCTAGATTGTGTCCCTGTGGTGTCCGAATTGAAGTTTGGAGGCCTGCAAATTGCAGAACCTAAAGAGTGGATCGGGTCATCATTCAGGTCCAGGCTAGTGAGTTATATGTAGGTTGTATATGTACTGTGACTTTTCTCTACGTGTTGCTACAAAATTCCTTGCATTAATGAAGTAAGTGGGCAGACACCTCTGTCTTTAAATTTCTTCTAGCAACCTTTGGAAACATCAAAAATTACTGTCAATTGACCTTGATAAAGTGGCACTGCCCAGTTTTCGACAGAACCGACCCCAAGTGAGACCCTTGTCCCCTGGAGAAAGTGGAGCATGGGACATTCCTGGAGGTAAATATTGAAAAGTTTAAAAATTGCCATTTTGCTTTTGCTTTTTGCATAAGCTTTGAAAAAAACCCAAAACGTAGTGCAGCCCTATGAGAGGGCACTGTTTATTTTCAGTTGTGAAAAACATGCCAATAATAGGATGGCTATGTCATAAAAGGCTGTCTGATGAAGACTTTTTTTTGCATATGAATAGTTTGTTCAATAGGAAGTGTGCATCACATACTGGGAGGAAGATTTTGGTGGCTGCATTTCGACAGTTGAGGTTTGTTTGGGTGCTGTTCAGACTGATGGATCAGCAGCAGCCCCTGTCCTTGGGAGCTGTGACCACATACCCAGCACTAATTAAAATTCCTTCTGTGAGTGCTCAAAAGCAGAGTCCAGAAGGGTTGGTCAGAATGGTGCCTTGGGCAGGCTGTTACACTAACAAATGATGTCTTGCACTCAAAACAGCTTTCAGGTGGGTTGCTCTTCTGTACCGGCTTGGCACTGCAGGCCCAGCTGGAAGCAGTGGGAAAGTTTCCTATGTGCTCTTTTCCCAGTCTGAGCTGCTGGACCAGAGACACCTGTGAAAATGAAGGGTTTGTTTCTGTAGCTCATCCTCACTGTGTGCACAGTCTCTGGAGCAAGCAAGCATGAAATCACTTTCCTCGTTCCATCAGGATTTGAATTACACCAATTACTTAGTATTAAGATTATGGTCAAGTGTCTGCATCTTTCTTCTAATGCAAAACAGAAGACTGTTGTTACAGGGGAAATCTGGGCTATGCCCAAATAGGTCAAGGTGGAAATGCTGGTGCTTTTCTGTAACGTTAACATCCCATCTGATTTTCGCTAATCTGTCTGCAGCTGTTAATCTTCCTGTCTGAAATGTAATCTGATTAATGGCTGCCTGGGCTTTGAACAAGAGTTACCGGCAGACCCTTTTGGTCGATGGCCTTAGCACTACAGAGACATCGTGGCTCACGTGGTGACTGCTGAACTGCTGCCTTCCAAACCCTTTTGCCTTTCTAGGTATAATGCCGGGCCGGTACAACCAGGATGTGGGACAGACCATTCCTGTCTTTGCCTTTCTCGGTGCCATGGTGGTCCTGGCGTTCTTTGTGGTGCAGATCAACAAAGCCAAGAGCAGGCCAAAGAGACGGAAACCGCGCGTGAAACGACCGCAGCTGATGCAGCAGGTTCATCCACCAAAGACACCTTCTGTGTGAAAGCTCTGCCTTGCCAAAGATGACCTCCTTTGACCGGTTGCTTTCCAGGGCAATGGATCGCTCCCAGTGGAGGTGCAGCGAATGTGCACCTGACATCATCTCATAGTCTTTGGTTTGTGGAGAGAAAAAAAAGAACCTCAGTTGATCATCTGTACATAAAACTGCAGCTTTAAGCAGCTGAAGCCACCAAAGACTTGAATACTGTTTAAATGGCTGCTTAGTCACTACATATCCCAAGAGAGTGGAAATGGACCTTTTTTTTAAGCTGACCAAACTAAAATTTATTTGTTTAGAGGCTATTTTCTATATTTATTGTTGGGGAGGGCGGGGGAAAAGTCACTTTAAGGACCTCTGCTAAGGAAAAAGTGCATTTTTTTTGATGGAATGCAATTTTTTAGAATGGTATTATGCTGAAGAGTGTAACATGCACCATTAGAGGAAGGGGCTGAGAGAGACCAGTACAAATCAGTGAGGCATACTCTTGCAGTTTATTTTTATAAAGCAAACTACCATGATGTTTTGTAATTTTTGGTCATGATTTCACCATTGTTGGTGAAGCAGATTTTTCAATAAATATGTTATCTATATGAAGCAAAGAGAATGTGCTAAGTGGCTCTTTCCACTGGCAGTCAAAGAGAGCAAATTGTTGAGTAGAGAAGATTTTCATGTCACCTCTCTTCCTACCATATCTTTGTCCTTACCAGCAGTATCCCTAGTTGCAGACTTTCCTTTGGACCACTAACTGGGCAGTCATACAAACAGTGCTTGCTCCGAGTGAGCACAGAGTTCTGGAAACCTTCAAAACTCAGCAGCATGTGATAAGGAGAGAGCTCCCAAAGAGCTTTAGAGAAAACTGTCATGGGGATGGCACCTAACAGCATGATGTGGTGTCACAGAAATGAAAACCCAGTCTCTTTGGTTTGTCCTGCTTGAAAGCCTGTGAATTGTCACTGGCTTAGGTAAGGATGCAGGCACAAGTTTCCCCTGCCCGCGCAGTGCTGGTTAATGTTGCCATAATTGAAATAGCTTCTGTCTTTTGTAGTGAAGCTGTGAGGTGTTCCTTGCCAACTGCTTTCATCATTGCTCCAAATGAGCACCTTTTCCTAGGAGGAGCCAGGAGCTGGTGGCTGCCTCTATTTGTGAATGGAATGGCAGCCTGGGCAGGTAAGCAGTGGCACTGGTGAATGGTCCTGGGTGAGTTCGTGGGCAGCTCTGGGCATGGCTAGAGGAAGAGGAGGCAGGGACAGCCCTGCTGGGCAGTCTGACTGCGCCCATCCTCTTAGGGCTTACGACCAGGGATGGGGGTGGGCTGTGGGAAGGGCACTGCAGGAGAGAACTTTGCTCCATGTAGTCTGGGACAAGCCTATCCAGGTAGCCATGGATAGGGTTTGGCAGGGCATGGGTGTCCTGCAAAAAAGATTGGGCAAACCAATTTTCCCTAACTTGAAGAGTGGTTGCCTTTTTCCAGCATTTCTCTTCTGGGGGATGCACTGGAAGAGGCACCATCCTGTTGCCATGGCAGAGAAGGCACTGAGCTTTTGCTTTGAAGCCATTAGTTGAAGCTCTTCAGGGCTGAGTAGTTGATCCCAAGGTTGGGCTGCTTGTGTCATCCCAGTGGGGCTGGAGCCTCTTGCTCCTCCCTTTCTGAACATATATCCATAATGATAGGGAGGGGGTTTTCAGCATCTCTCCTGTGGCATTAAGGTCTCTCATAGGACCAGCCAGCAGCAGCTGTGCAACTTGTCCAGGTTGTAAAAAATCTATCAGTAAAGGTGTGAAATCTCAAGGACCAGACCTCACAAGGGATTGCAGTAGCAAAGCATAATTGTGATCAGTGTTTTTATTTATATGAAACAAGGACTGTCATTTGCATTTTTGTACCTTCCACAGTCATCAAAGATAATAATGTGGAAAACATTAACAGCCCTTTTTCCACCTGCCACGGGGACACAGCAACAGGTACAGGTACCCACAGGGACCCTCAGGTTATGGCTTGCAGCCCAGGGGCTGGACCACCCAGATAAAAGGGAGAAAGGGGGAAAAATATAAGAGAGGAAGCCTGGAGCCACTGAGCGGAGAAGCAGTCTGGGGCTGCTCTGTTGGTGTGGGAGATGAGCTGCACCCCTTTGGTTGGAGGTTCTTCCATCAGAGGGAGGCTGGAAAGCTTTGGTGCCACTTCTCAGGTCGGTGCCAATGAGGAGACTCACTCCTCATCGCAGAACTGATGAGAGATTATAGCTCCACTGCAGCCTTGAAACCAGAATCAAGCAGTATCAAAGCGCCAGTCTGAATTAAGAGACTTTCCCAGTGGCTGGTATTTTACAGCCCAGTGGCCAATTTCTAAGTCACAGAGGCCAATTATTTCTGAAGCCTTTGGTGTGTAGCTAATGAAGGCTTGGAAGGGCCCTTCTACGTGTTTGTAAGCTCTGTAGGTGGTAGAGATTTAATGGAGGTGGCAGGCACAATTAGCCATCCATAATTCCTCCTAGCAGCTGATTAAAGTCTCTTTATCCTTTTTACCGAGATCAGAAGGGCACATACTTGGGAAATCAGAAATGTATAGGGACTGTCAGCCAACGCCAGGGCCTATGTGCTGAGCCCTGGGGCAGTGGCATGTGCCAGGTGTGGCACAGAGCATCTGTGTGTCCCTCATGTCGGGGATGCACCCCTCATTCCTGTGGGGTGCAGCCTCCTCTGTGCAGATCCTCTGCAGCATCAGTCACCCCATCCTGTTATCCTGGCATCCCCTTTGCCTGCATGTAGCAAGGGGTGGGATGGGATGGCTCCTCTCCAAGGTCTCCCAGTGCAAAAAAGCACCAGTGGGCTTTTAGCTGCTGTGGAGACACGCAGGGGTGCTGGCCTCATCCTGTACCCAGCGAGTGATGAGGGGTGTGAGCTGCAGCTACCTTCCCTCACCCGTTCCGGGGCACTCCGTACCTAATGCCCGGTGGTGGCAATTTCATGCCTGGGTGAACACAGCAGGATGAGGGAGGGGGCCCAGCCCTGTGGAGATAATTTCGGGGATAGCGAGAGCGGGAGCCCCCAGCCCACCTGCCCTGGCCCCGCGCTGGGAGCTGAAGGGGCTGCTGTGCTTCGTAGGAGCGCTCTGAGAGCGGGACGGGGCTGTCCGTGGGTGAGCTCCCGCCAGGGGGTTCCCACGGCCGCCTCCC
>WEIT01020477.1:230981-310882 GCA_013389985.1 Dryoscopus gambensis | reverse complement strand
CGGGCTCTCCTCGCCCGGGCTGTCCTTGCCCGGGCTCTCCTCCGCCGGCGCCGTCTTCATCCTGCTCAAGTCTGCGCTGGGCGCGGGGCTGCTGAGCTTCCCCTGGGCCTTCGGCAGGGCCGGCGGGGCCGTCCCCGCCCTCCTGGTGGAGCTGGTAAGGGCGGACTCGGGGCGAGGGGCTGCGGGCAGCGGTAGCCCCAGAGGGAGTCGAGGGGCGCCGGTCCGCGGAGGGGGCGGAGGGAGAGGGGGATCACCTGCTCTGGTATTTAGGGAGCTGGCGGGGACCCCCCTCGCACGGCACCCCCGTTCCGATCCCGGCGAGGGCAGCGGTACGACAGCCTTAGCTTCTGGTGCCGCCTCAGGGATGCTCTTTGCGGCTGAAGCCACACTTGCAGCAGGCTTGTAGCGCAACTCTAAGTAAATGGGTGTCTGCTCCCGTACATGCCCCAAAACCCCAAATCTAAACCCAAAGTATCACATAAGGCTGTGTCTCCATCCTTTTGCCGACCTGAGTTACCCAGGACCACAAGGTGATCTGGCCGGTGACCTGGTCCCTGGCCGTGGGAAGGGTCCCCTTCTGGTGTGGGGGTGAGGCAAGGGTCGGCGTGGTGCTTCTTGCCGGGTCTGTCCCCGCAGGGCTCGCTGGTGTTCCTGGTGAGCGGGCTGGCGGTGCTGGGCTATGCCGCAGCCCTCAGCGCCCAGCCCACCTACCAGGGCGTTGTCCGGGCCGTGTGCGGGGCGACTGTGGGGAAGCTCTGTGAGGTCTGCTTCCTCCTCAACCTCTTCATGATCTCCGTGGCCCTCCTCAGGGTGGTGGGCGACCAGCTGGAGAAACGTGAGTTGTTTCCCCTCACCGTGTTTGAGGCTTGCTTGGGGCCGGCAGCTCTCAGGAGTGAGGGGAAGGCGGTCCTACGTGGGCTGGGGTCACACCCAGGGTTTTCCTCGAAATTCTGAGGACATGGGGCTCCCTGGTCCTGCTGCAGTGCGATGCTCCCGACCTCCTTGGGCCATCTTTCAGGGCGCAGCTGACCCCCCGCTGCCCCCCACAGTGTGTGACTCCCTGTACCCCAATGGGACACTGAGCGGGGCCCCCCAGTTGCCCCCCTGGTACGTGGACCAGCGCTTCACCCTCTCGGCTCTCTGTGTCCTCGTCATCTTCCCGCTCTCCGTCCCCAGGGAGATCGGCTTCCAGAAGTACTCCAGGTACCACCTAGGCTATCCCACACCTAGGTACCCTGTACCCCGGGTTACCTCCTTCCAGGAACCTGAGTGGCCANTTCCTCCTGGCCGTCTGCTGATGCTCTCCCATGCCCTGGCAGCATCCTGGGCACGCTGGCTGCCTGCTACCTCACCGTGGTCGTCATCCTGAAATACTACCTGCAGGCAGAGAGCCTGAGTTTGACTGAGCTCCCCCAGCCCTCCAGGTAGGAGGGTCGGCCCCATGTCTCTCCTGCCCTGAACTCCATGGCATGAGCAGTGACACGGGGCAGGGCTGGAGGCAGGGCAGCGGTGGCCCTGGTCCCTGTGTGTGGTAGGGGTGAGCTGGGGACAACTCACAGTGGATGGTAGCTCCCAGCCCCAGATTTCACCCCAGCAATACCCCTTTCTCTCAGAATCACTGGGCAAGAGATTCCCATAGTGGCATCCAGGCCACACAGTTTATGACTCAAAGGTTCCATCTCCATGAGGGCCTCATGCCTTTTGCCTTGTGCTTCCTCTCCACATGCCACAGATCCTCCTCCTGGACCTCCATCTTCAGTGTCATTCCCACCATCTGCTTTGGCTTCCAGGTAGGTCACCCTGGCCCCTCTGGCTGCAGATGTCAGGGCAGTGCTGGCAGCCCCCCATGGCATCCCAGACCATGGGGATGCCGCCCCTTGAAGGGCAGGTTAGAGGAAGGGGACCTGTGGCTGTCACCAGGGGTGGCAGCGGGGCAGGACACAAGTGCCTGGGAATGGGGCAGAGCAGGACAGGGCACCCATAGGTGGCAGGGAGGATGCTGGGGGTGAGGGCTGTCCCTGCATGGGGCCCCAGCGCCATCCCCCCTTGCCTTGCAGTGCCACGAGGCATGTGTGGCCATCTACAGCAGCATGCGCAACAAGAGCTTCTCCCACTGGGTCACCGTCTCTGTGCTCTCCATGCTCATTTGCCTGCTCATCTACTCCCTCACGGGTAACCCCAGCACCAAACCCTTCACCTCTCCCCTTGGCTTGTCCATCCTCCTTGTTGTTCCTCTGTCCTGCTCACTGCACGGCTGCCCACCCCCACCTCCCTGTCAGCAGGGCTCTATGGCTACCTGACCTTTGGTGAGGCTGTGGCGTCCGATGTCCTGATGTCCTACCCGGGGAATGACCCAGTTGTCATCGTTGCCCGCCTGCTCTTTGGCATCTCCATTGTCACCATTTACCCCATTGTGGTGCTGCTGGGCAGGTGAGGGTGGTAGTGACAAGCCTGGTGTCCCCCCAGCTGGTGCAGCTCCCCCGGGTGCCATCAGCCCCTGCAATCCTCCCTCACAGGTCTGTCGTAAAGGACTTGTGGGCGACCGCGAAGCACAGGGCCATGGCAGTGTCTGAGGCACACGAGCGCTGCAGCCGGGTGGCGCTGACGGTCACCTGGATGGCTGCCACGCTCGGCATCGCCCTGTTCGTCCCCGACATCGGCAAAGTCATCGAACTCATCGGCGGCATCAGCGCCTTCTTCATCTTCATCTTCCCAGGCAAGAGTAGGCAGAGGGAGGGAGGAAAGCAGTGGGGGGTCACTGGTGCCAAGGGCATTGCTGCAGTGGAAGGTGGCCTGTCCTGGCCCCATTTTGGGGGTCCAGGGCTGTGCTTGTGGGGGACAGTGCAATGGGGCTGGGTGAGGGGTGCTGTGCTGGTGGGGCTGAGCTTCTGCACTGACAGCAGGGCTGTGCCTCGTGTGCATGACTGGGACCCGCAGCCTCGGGCCACGCAAAAAGTGAGTGCCTGTGTGTTCAGCAGCGGCGGGGGCAAGGGAAGGGGCAGGGGCAGGGTGTGGTATCCCATGGGCCATGGCCCAGGCCGATCCCTGGGGGTCACCCTGCTCAAGGTGGGAACCCTGCAAGGAGGGGGATTTGGGTATGGAGGGAAGTGCTCTGCTGGGCCTGTGCCTGGGAATGTGCCTGGATACCAGGCACCAAGGAGGTGCCCAGGTACCCGAGTGACTTTAGGGGCAGAAGAGCTGTGGGGTTTGGTGGCACTGGGGTACCCGGTGGGGGCTGGGGTGGAGGTCAGGTTGGGGGTCAGAGGGGCAGGGTGCTTCAAGACAGTCCATCAGGTGTTCAGTGCCTGTGGTGCCAGGGCAGTGTGTCCCCATCACTACTCCTGTCTGGAGGGGCTGGGGCACAGCAGCAGCCCATTTCAGGGGCACCTGACGTGGTGCTGGTGAGTTTTGGGGTGTGTGCTTAAGCTGGTCTGTGGTGCCCCTAGGGGGGCAGCAGAGTCTGAGTGAGGATGGAGGTTATGTGGGGGGCGGAGGGAGCACCCCAGGACCTTGGGGCCTTGGTTAGGAGGGTGCTCTGGGGGCCCCATGGACATCTGGGGAGGGGTGAGTGTGCCCCCAAGGGTGCCAAAGTGCTGGAGGGGCCAAGGCAGAGGGTGAGCGGAGGCACCCAGGTGGGTGACAAAGGCTTGGAGACGTCCCTTGGGGAGACCTGCCAGAGCATGAGCCCGTCATGAGGAGGGGGAACAACACATTACTGGGTGATGGAGACTGCAAGGGGACAGTCCCAGCCTGCCCAGGACAGTTCGGCAAGGAGCGCGGTGCTGAGGACCCTGCGACAGAGTAGCAGCAAGGCTTGGGGTGAGTGCTGCATCCCAGGGGCTTAGAATGGGCCTGAGGGGGCTGTGTGCCAGGGGAGGAGGGAAACGGCAGGTACAGACCCCGGGACTGGGGCTGGAGCCGGGGAGGGGACAGGGGTGGAAGCATGTGGTGATAGGATGGAGCTGGGGTGTGTGGGAGTAGCCGTGCCCGAGCCCAGGGTAGTGGGTGTGGGTCTCTGCTCCTTCAGCAGGGCCACTGGGCACAGGCAGAACTGGGAATGACCTCGTGGTGTCTTCGGCCAGCATTTTGACCAAGGTTTGTGTGTCATTGCAGTGGAGACTGGGGCTGACCCAGAGGGGCTGCTGGGCTCTTCAGCCATCCACTGGGAGCGGTGCAGAGGAGCAAGGCAGAGGAGGCTGACCCTGCAGAGAGCTCCACAGCCAGAGGAGCTGGGGTATAGGGGTGGCCCGTTCCTGAGGTCAGCTCTACCCCAGCAGCCTCTGCTCGTGTCGCCGCAGGGCTGCTCTCATCGCCTGGGGGGTTCTCTCCGTTCTCGGCGGTGCCTTCGTGTGTGGGCAGAGCGCTGCCCTGGCCGTGCTGGGGCTGCTGCGCTGAGGGACCACAGAGCCCCGCCGTGACTCCCACCGCGACCACCCCACCATCCTGCCCCGCGCAGGTGCCCGAACACATCCACACCACTGGCTCCCACGGCGGTTTTATTTGGCATCACTGTCCCCGTTGTACAGTGGCTAATAAAGACAGGAGAGGGTATTGTGCCACACACCCTGAGGGACCCCCACGCACCGCGGGGTGGGTGTGGGGTTGGCACAGAAGGACAGACACACAGACAGAAGTACAGACCCCAGGAAGGGAGGGGAGGCAGCCACCCTCACGCCTGCAAGGCACCAGCTGCAGCTGTGCACATGCAAAGGAAACCGCTTGGGACCCCCCCACACCTCAACAGGACTAAGAGGTGCCTTGGGAGCAGGGACACCCCCCTCTGCCACCACCCTGGCTCTCCCCTGGGACACGGGTCCCCACCCCTGCAGGCACACACACACTGCACCAGCCACAGCCTCAGCCCCCCCAGTCTCCTCCCTGGGTGGCCCCTGGGAGTAGCACAGACCCCCAACCTACTCCCTGCTTTCAGGGGGGCTCCAGCCTCCCACTCTCATCCCTGCTTCCTAGTGCCTGCCTGCCTGCACCCACTGCTCCCACTCCCTGTCTACCTATGTCTGGGGGATGCCCCCCTCCCCAAACATTGCCAGCCCCTCCCTGGCGGTCCTTCTTCCCCCCGAGACCACCCCATGTCAGGGAGAGATGACCCAGGTGATGGGGTAGCTGAGGGAGGACTCTGTAGGGTGGAGGACACACACATGGGGGTTTCCTTCACTGCAGCCAGGTCACACCGACACCTCCCCAGTCACGGCCACCTCGCAGAGGGGACAGGTGCTGGCGGGCCCCCGGCACTGACGGTCACTCTCGGCTCAGGGTGCACCAGGCAGCTGCAGGGGAACATCACTGGAGGGTTTCACCTACCCAGCCCCACATCACCCTGACCCCCAACCCAGCCAGCTCAGCCCATGCTGTCCTTCACACCATGCCCCCTGCCCACCCTTGCTCCCCAACAACTGGAGAGGTGCTGGCTGCCCAGGGGTCCCTGTCCCCCACGCTCTGGGGTGGCTGCCCTCCTACCTGGCACGGCCACGCTGGAGATGGCCTCAGGCTGGCTCAGCGTGTCCACCTTGACGTGCTGAAAACCCTTGCAGGTGGCACTCTGCAGGTGCCTGCGTCCGGGTGGGAGAGAGTGGGTGACACCCAGCCCCCCCACCCCGAAACACCATCCCAGCCCCCCACAGCACCATGGGCTCTGGCAGGGGCTGTGTGCCAGCAATCCTGCTCACTTCCCCTTGTGCAGAGCACCCTGCCTCGGCTCGGGACAGTGACGCGTCACATCACCATATCCACAGGCACCGCCAGGTGGGAGGTATAGAAAGACCGACCCCAACCCCCCTGTCCTGTTTACAGGGACAGCCCCAGGACAGACAGACAGACAGCTCCTCAGTCCCGCCGTCAGGGGACAGAGCTTGGGGCTCAGCTGCTCTAACAACCCTCCACACCCAAGCATCCCAAAATAGGCTTTTTTCACCGCCTCCCCTACCTCTTCCAGTCCTCCTCGGTCTCCCAGAACTCATAGACGATGAAGGTGACTCCATCAGGCAGCTTCACCGCAGTGACGCTGCCAGAAACAGGGAGAGGGGGTGAGCCCCCAGCATGGGGCATCCCTCCCCCCTCTGCAGCTTCAGGGTGGGCTACCGAGGGGGGACCCAGCCCCAGCAGCCCAGATAGGGGTAGCCCCCCCATCCCAGCACTCCCCATCCCGTGCAAAAGCAGTGTTGGTGGCTGAGCATGGCTACATCCCAAATCCTGTAGCCTCAGTCCTTCACTTGGTCCTCACTCCAGCCCACCCCAAGCCCCCCATCTCCCCAGCCCTGTGACGTGCAGCTGGTGATGGTACCCACTGGAAGCAGTCCCGCTCCCCGGCCACGCTCTTCAGGTACTGCTTCAGGGAGCTGCAGAACTCGCCCAGGTGCTTGTGTGACACCGTCATCTCGTTCCGCACCAGGAGCAGATACTGCCGGGCCCCCAAACACAGCGACATGTGAGGCCCCAAAAACACAGAGACCCCCCTCCCCTCCCCAAGTGTGCCTCTGTGCAGCAGGGGCACCTCAGCACCATGGGTGGTGGTCGGGCACACTCACCGTGCAAGCCGTGCTCTCACTGTCTGACAGCCGCTGGTGCAGGTCAAACCAGAGGGTCTGGGAAAAGGGGAATAAGCAGCAGAGGGGGTGGTAGATCAGCTGAGGCTGCGTGTCCCTCCCTTCTTGGTGGGTTTCTGTCCCCAGCATTTGCAATGACTGTGCCCCCTTCTCTACATGGAGTGGGATCCAAGAGCTGCTTGCAGCTCCGGTCAGGACCCTTTGCAAAAGTTCCCTGTGTTCCCATTGCAGCCAACATCCCCGACACCACGTCCTCATCCCTGCCCCAAATCAGCTGGGGCAAGGTCCCTGAATTGTCCCTGGGATGGCAGGACAGCCCCACACAGGGAAATGCTGGCCCTTACCTTGTCCTCCAGCTTGCCGATCAGCTTGGCCAGCCTGTTGATCTGCCCCTCCAGCCCCTCTGCCTTGGTGTCGGGGGAACCTGCGCAGAGCCAGGACATGGTAATGGAGTGAGGCACTCCTGTAGGCACCCTCTGAGAGCCCCGTGCTGCTGCTGGGACCTGAGTGCTCCAAGCCACCCCAGGCAGCCTGCCCTTACCAGTCTGGAAGCTCTTTCCTTGCTCCCTGGGGACCATCCAGGTGGTGGGAGAGTAGCTGGGCACGGGGTTGTCATACCAGGTGTCACTCAGGCCGTGAGTATCCTTGCTGGGGTAGTGCCTGCAACCAGAGAGCACACAGGGTGTCAGGACAGCAGAGGTGGGCCCCCACAGAGCGGCATGAGCCAGCACTGGAGCATCCTTTCTGGCAGCTCTGCTGATGATGCCAGACCCCTCGGAGAGCAGCAGTGCCCACACTGTGCCCAGACAATGCAGGCTTCCTTCCTGCACCACCCTTTGACATCAGCTGGTGTGGGGAGAGGGTCAGAAACAGAGGAAGGTCAGTGGGGTGCTCGCAGCAGCCATCACTTTTCTCTCCTGCTTACGGAACAGCACAGCCCTCCTGGCACCACTAGCAGCCCTCGGGGACTTTTTCTGTCCCAGACACCTGCAAAATGGAGCATTCAGGCCTCTGTAGCTGTGCCCAGCTGGCTGGCTGCACCTTACTGGTGCTGTTTTTGCAGTCCAATGGCTATGGTGGCTTTCAGACAGGAAAAGTTGCTGTCACCCAGGCTGCCCATGCCTGAATGGCTGCCCATGAGCAGGGGCAGAGCTGCCCAGCTGTGTACCCCACTAGCAGACTGCAGCTGCGGTTCTCCCGGAGAACGGACACACATCCACTGTAGCATTTCCTCCACCCCGCTTTCTTTCTCTACGTCTACAAAGCCCATTTCGCCTGAAGGTTGCTCAAAGCTCCAAAAAACTGTCCTGAAACTCTTCCACAGATGGGGCATCCATAATCACCATCCAGCCCCAGATCCTCAGTGGTCCTCCCAGGACCCCATTTATTTCCAAGCCAGAGAGAATGCTAGGACCTGCTATCCTCACAAGGACTTGCAGCTGCCATCCATGCGTGTGAGATGAGAATGGGTTTGGGGAAGAATGACCCTCTCCTTTCTCCTCCACTAACAGGAAGTCTGAGCCACAGAGGGAGAGGCTGAGCAGCTCAAAGGATTTCCAGTGTTTCCTTCCAGTAAGAGCAGCTCTGTGCCAGCTGACTGCTGACAGAGGTGCCTGGGAGTCCTGGCCCTTCTTGGCATCTTTTGTTAGTCAAGCAGCTCCCAGTTGGAGATAACACGCTGAGTGCCCCAGAGCCAGTGGGCAGCACACCAGCCAGCATCTCCCTGCCCTCCTGTCCCTCCCCTGGCACCTGGCTCCTCCAAAGCACAGCCGTTGGGTGCTCTTTCCCCAGCTACCCCCAAAATCAGCCAGTGTGGGCTCCACCATACACACAGGAACACGATGTGCAGATCTGGTCCAAAGAACATCTCCAAGATAAGGAAGCAAGAACAACAATAAAAGTGGCAGGAACATCCCTTTCCTACAGGCTGTGCAATTATCCCACTGCTGGTCCTGGATAATCCCCTGTCAATAGACAGGAAATTAGGCAAAAACAGACAGACCTTTATTTTAATCACAGTTTAATGAGGTGTCTCAAGCTTGGACCTCTGCCTTCTCACTTTGTTCTACAGCCCTTTATTTTGGTGCTCTTTAGGCCACCTCTTTGTCTTCATGCAGATGCAGGAGATAATTTTTTGGTGGGATTTATTTTTCTTTTTAGCTATTATTGTCATGAGAAAATAACTGCAATGCTCCCCATTATGATCTGGGCCTACACATCAGCAAATAAAAGCCAGCAGTCTTTCACGGACTCTAATTACTCTGCCTGATGTTGCGTTTGTTTCCCCTTCATAGTTTTGCAGGAGCTCCTACTTCTTTTTGTACAATGTTTGCCACAAAACAAAAAGAAGAAAGAGATGTGACACGATGAAACCCACAGCATTCCTCCTAGAAAAGCCAGTGGGATGGTGGCAGAGCTGCCCAGGTCTCACTGTGTTCCAGAGAGTGCTGTCGTAGGAGGGAGCTGGGATTTTCACTCTCCATGTGCCCTTCTGCCCGCCCATGGCTTGGGGAAGCCAAAATAACCCCATGCAAGCATCCCGAGGCCTCCTGGTTTAAGGAATGGCAGAAGAAGGGTCCGTTCCATGAGCGTCTGACAAGCGGTTTCCGTGGCAACCCGTCCTGGTTGGAGCTGCTGACGGTGGCACTCTGGGGAGGTGACACTGACACCGAGGGCGGCTGTGCTGAGGTTTGAGCTCTGCTGCTGGGAGCTCCTTCTAGCTTAGCCCTGGCAGCACTCGGGAGATCTTGAAACGGTCTCCTCTCTCTTGCCCAAGCTCAGTGGCGTGTGCTGGGCTGCTGGGATGGGGGCGGCCCCTCAGGAGACCAGAGGACAGCGTTGCCTGTCCTCAGTGCAAAGGCACCTTCTTCCCCTGGATGATGGCTCTCGCTGAGTGCTCTGGCAGCGGGGGGAGCTGCCCCGTGGGCTGTCCCCAGCACACCTCAGGCACAGCCACCCCTCTGCAGGTGCCTGTGTTTTGCCCCGGGTGGGTTTGCTCAGAGAGGCAGCCCCATGCCCCCAGCGCTGCCCGGCCCGGCGCCAGGGTGCTGCCCCTGGTTTGCATCCCCACACACCGCTCGTGCTGCGGGGGACCGCAGGGGGGTGAGGGACAGGGCAGGAGAGAGCAGTGGAGAAAAGCCCCCAGAGTTCAGGAAGCCGGGAAGGGAGGCAAAGAGAAAGGCAGCCGCTCGCCCAGCTCCCCTTTGCTCCTGCGCAACCTCCGCTGCGTCTCCCTCACCCCGCAAAAGCATCCTCCTCCTCCCCTCCTCGCTCCTGCATCAGAGGAGGGCAGGAGTGCTGCATACCTGGCGGGGTTGGTTTGCTCGTCGATGGCATCCACAGCACTCTCCACGGAGCTCAGCAACGACTGGGTCTGGTTCGCCGTCTCCTTCAGCAGGAAGCGGGTCACGAACTGGTCCACGTTGCTGCCGCTCTCGTACACCTGCAGAGGCACACAGTGAGCACGGTGAGTGCCAGCCCCGGCCACGCAGCACCACCAGGGTCCCCAGCCAGAGCAGCACCCGCCCAGCATCCTACACACAAGCTGGTCCCCTCCGTGTCCCCGCAATGTAAAGAGGTGTTACCCAAAGCCCGTGGTTGCTCTCTTTGCATGATCTGAAATGTCTTTACTCTTGCCTTGCAGCCAGAGGGTGCAGGTATGAAAAGTGCATCCTGTGCTTTGGAGGCCCCTACTTGGAGAGCTTCAGCATGTTATGTACAGTGCCCTAGTCACAGCAGTATGGCCAACCCAGCACTAAAGCTAAAGGGCTTTGGGATGACTAACAGGGCTCAATGTGCTGTTTGAGGGACAGAAGCTCCCGGGGTAATCCAAACTTTTTCAAGACAGAGAACACCTAAAGATGTTTTAATGGCCCAACTGATCTGCATGAAGCACCCAGCACCCCTTTCCCATCACAGCCTTGCTGAGCTCTGCCCATGGCACTGTCCTGCTCCTACACCTCCTGACAGTCACCAGCAGAGGTGGGACACTGGCACAACCAGATGGACACCGGAATAGCCTGTGCAACACTGACCCAACCGATCCAGCATTGGTTCAACACCACTCCAACCAGTTCAATACCAGCCCAACCAGACCAAGGCCAGCCAGTCGCACTGACCTCACCAGCTCTGGCTGAAGCCAATCACTCAGCATCAGAGCTGAAAATATTTGCAGTGAAAAAAAGGCTCCTCTAAGCCCTAGCTTGCCAGCACCACTTTTTCCAACCCATCAGTGCCTGCTGGGACAGCACATTGCCCAGGCAAACCCCCGCTGAGCAGTCTGTCCCTGTGTGCTCACACCTCCTGGCATGGGACTCCTCTGGGAGGCACTCATGAATTTTTGGAGCCATGAGATGGGGATGGATGCTCCTGGCTCCCTGCATTCCATCAGCAGTGACCACACTCAGGGAACCAGAGTGGTCCCAGGACCACTGGTTATCTGAGCATGCAGCAGCACAACATGAGCACCCCAAGCTCCCCAAAGCAAATTATTCCTGTTTTATGGTGAAGCTATTAACAGGGGTTATTTCCATGGCAACTGGAGCAGCTCTGCAAGAACCCAGAGGGCCTTTATCTCTGCATTTATCTCCCATATTAAATCATAAAAGAAGAATGAGCTGATGGAAAAAGCCCTTTGGGGAAACTGATCACAGAGCTGATTTCTCACCCCTGATTTGGTATGGAAGCACTAGTTTCTTGATGGCTTCTTGAGCATTCAATTAGCAGCGGTTAATGACTTCTGTCTAACACAAGAAAACTTGCTCCTCTCCCCATCACAGCCACAGTGTTTCTGGGGGACATGCACGACATGTGATCCTCGATGGATGGTGATGCACAGTGTGGTGATGGTGATGCTGAAGCCATCTGCCATGCAGGGTGCCCTATCCGTCATCTCCTGCACCTGCTCCCTGTACACCACTGGGTGCAAGGAGGGAGATGTAAGGAGGGCAGGATCCATGGGCTGCACTGCTCTTTCATCAGCACAGCCTGTCCCAGGGCACTGGTGAAATGGAGACAGGACTGTTTCAGGGCACTCCATGGGCTGCAGCAGATCTGCATGAAAACCAAGCACTGGAATGCTCCTCAAGTTTAGGGGATGCATTTGGCAGTGCACAGGTGGACCCTGGCACCTTATGAGTCTTTGTTCAAGCAGGACCATGCTTCCCTCCACAGTCCTGGTGCTCTTCAGCCCAGCCCAGCCCAGCCCACTCCACCAGCATCATTATCTGACAGCCAGGTCAGAGAGAGGAAAGTATTCCACTGGCTGATTGCTTTATTCTTTTAATTAAGAGTTGGGGGTTTCTGGGACTTGATTTGCCCTGGTGTGAGCTGGGGCTGGATGGAAGCACAGACAGGAGCGAGGGGCTGTGCCCATGCCCTGAGACCCCCACAGCTGCTCCAAGCACTGATGCACTGCAAAGACAGAGTAACTCACCATTAGAGTCCCTTCCCAGGGAGATCTGCAACACTCCTCTTCTCACAGTCACCCAGCCACGTACCACAGCTTCCACGGACGTTCCAAGCCCATGCACTGAGTTTGCACCTGCTCTGTGCTCTTTATCCCACACACACTCCTTGCAGGAGTTTGAACAGTGCACCATGGCTTTTCCATTTCAGTCCAAGCATCGAGTAAAAGGGGGGCTATTTACCTCCACTGCCCTGCTGCACTCCAGGACTCTACAGCCTGTCTCCTGCAAGTGCCACCAAAAGACATCCCAAACAACCCTTCCCATGATTCAGGTCAACTGACTGCCCTCCCTAGCAAGGAACACTGCTCCTTTTGGAAAGTGATTTTTATGAAGGCACAGGCTATGCCGGGTGCTGTCTGGTCATTCTGACTGGCTCCAGCTGCTGAAATAGAAGGCTGTGAGAGTACGTGTGGTTAAATACTGGATTTTTATTACCTAACCACAGCCTATAATCTTCGTTCAGCTTTAGAAAAAAATCAAACAGGTTATTTCCACATTCATTTAAGTCAGTTTAACTCCCTACATACAGATTCAGTGGATGGATGGATGGATGGATGGATGGATGGAAGGATGGATGTCAGGTTCAAAGCTACGCCAGCCAGTGCAGAGAAAATTGGGGTGTTTGTGACAATCTGATGCTTTTTGACAGGTCAGTAAGTCAAATAGCTCTGAAACCAAAACAACAGTGATTTTTTTTCTCCCACTTAACTAACTGGCCATTTGCCAGCCCAGCTGTGACACTGGCTCTCAGGAGCTGAGTCAGAAATGCGTGTGCTTAGAGGCTTTTTCAGCAAACCCTCAGGCTCTCCTCTAGCACGTGTCTTCTTCAGGGTTGCAAAAACAAACCATTAAAAAGACCAGCTACAAAGAATCCTTCCCTTTGTCTTATTAAAACATTTGTCAGACTGTCCTAGTGAGATTTAATGAGGTTTGGTCTTATTAATTCCACCCTGAAGAGTTATTTCCTCCTTGCTTAGCTTGAGAAGTTAAAATATTTATGGAGATAGTATAATAATAATTGCTGCTCAATGAAGCTTCTTTCTGCCAGCAGCTCTTGTACCTCTCCAAGCCTGCTCTTTTCCATCCATCATTTCCAGGCAAGTTCTTTGCTGAACTGCCTGGCCTTGACCTCTGCTGCTGCAAACAGGCGACTGTGAGTGTTTGCAATGAGCAGCAAGTGTAAAAACACCATTGAAAGGATGGCCTTGAAATTTCTGTGTTGAAGGCTCTCAGGAGACCCTCAGAAAGTGTCATGATTTGACAAACCAAGACATGAGACAGAGACATTCAAAAATGAGAGAAGAGTGGGAAAAGGATATTTTGCTTTTTTGGGGAAATATTGTCCAGGGCTGGGTCTCTGGTCAGTTGGCTGAGGTCCAGGCCCCAAATCCACGCCCCTCCTTCACATCACAGGCTTTTCATGTGTCTGTAAGGCACCTTCCCACACACAGTGGCAGCCAGCATAGGGGCCCAGTCTGCTCAAAGCCCCACCACAGCTCTGCCAGCTTTTCATTTCCACATGCACCCACCCTAAACTGACCAAATTCTGGCACAGAATAATGAAAACATGCCTGGAATGTGTTACCTGTGCAAAGCATAGCTGGGATTTTGATGCTGTTGAGTGCTTGGATTTGCCAACCAGTGCCAAATTTCCCTCACCAGACATTGCAAATGGGTGCCTAAAAATGGGGTCTCATGGCCATGCCCTTGTGGGTGTCAAGTACTGGGGAAGGAGAGTTTTAATGTTGTTGAACATCTCGAAGCTTCTTTGCTGGCATTTTTAAAGGTCACTATTCAGCTCATTAAGACTAGAGAATGTAAAATATAGATTATTCTGCACCACCCACGAACTTGGAGACCCACTGTGACCTCCCCACAGCTTCCCTTTGCCTCACAGGGTTACAACCTGACCAACAAGGCTTCCCAGTGCTAACGTTTAGGGACATTGGCCAAACTGGCTGACAATTGCCGTGCCTGGGGACACTGATGGCTTCTCCAGCTGTTAATAACCACAGTCCAAGCACACCCACAGAGTGATGCCACCAAACTGAGAAGGCTTTTCAGCTGGAAACCAAAGGCAACTCTGTTTCACCCACACTTCTCCTCCAGTTAAAAAAAGAAAACCCAACAACAAACCTATTGCCATGCCATAAAACACCCGTCAAGCCTCATCCCGGGAAGATGGAGAGGTTATCTTCCACCCACCCAGCCCTTTAAAAACCAGGCATGTGTTGCACTGTAATCTCTGAGTGGCTGATTTAAATTTGTTGCTCATAATTGCCTGTTTGCTTCCAAGAGATATTTTCTTATAATTAGAATAACACTCAGACCTGCCTCTTTCTCCTTTCCCTCCCCCCAAGTTCTAAATCCCTTCCAAAGCAGAGACCCAAAACTGATTGCTTGGCACATAATCAGTAGGAGAAACCTGAAGAGAACAGGCATTTAAATAGTTGATAAATGAAAGCATTACCATATGAAAGATCCTGAGCCTTCCTGAAACAGCTCTAAAAAACCAAATGAGACACCTGTTCAGATTACAAAAATGACAACAGCATCATATGGATTTTAAAAGTTTTTTGCTATAAAAGCCTCCTTTTGCAAATCTCAGTGCTGGACCCTTCTCATCTCATGCTTACCTAGGCTGGTCCCGAACATCTCCTGCCATGGATCCTTCCCAAGCAATTTGTCACGGGACTTCTCTATTCTCACTGTTAGAGAACCTCCCTGCTGCTCTGGAATCCCATCATTTCTTGTGCAGCCACACGGATGTGGAGGGCAGGTATCTGCTGGCCCACACACCTGCTGTGCTGCACATCCCCGAGGTCACCTATGGATCCAGAGGCAACTGGCCCCTCTGCACCCTGTCCACTCACCCAGCAGGCAAAGAACAGGAAGGAGGTGTGGCCTCCCACTTCTCCACACCCTGGCTATAATCATCCTTTTGCTTCACACAAGTTCCTAATTAGCTGTATTTAGTACCCACAAGGCAGCAATTTAGTACATATTTTATTTCAGTTTTCCAAGGAAAGTGCAGGTTTTGTTTTCCAAACAGGACCTACTCAAAGGACCCTGCAGATGTAGCAGTGTGGGATGGTCAAGCTGCTGAAGGCTCAGCCTGGCTGTGGCAGCTGCTTGTGCTTTGACTCGCTCCCTGCCTTTTCTCTTGGTGGCTCCTTCAAAGCTGCTCTTGGACTACTTGGCAAGACAACAGCGCTGACATCTGGGGGATTTTTTCCCTTCACCATACAATTTACCTAAATCCCAGGAGCAATACACGTAAAATGGGAGGCAAGAGGAGGAAAACCATGTCCTACAGGAAGTCCACGAGAGCTGGAGCCAGGACGGCACAAGCAAGGCCTCCAGAGAAGATACTCTTCCTTTCCAGAGAGAACGGAGGGACATGAACTTTGCGGCAACAGACAAGCAGAAGAGCAGTGAATGAGGATCTTCATCTAAAAATAAGTTCCAAGAGAGACCTTAAGATTCATCTCCCTGCCAGTCCCTGCTCGCCACAGTCTGGCAGCCCAGCTGGATCTCATGCACAGCCCCGTGAAGCTGGCAAGAAAATCACTCCGGATGGCATCGCACAGAGATGCGGCTTTCTGGTCTGGAGTGTGAACAGAAAATTGGGGAAAATTCAGTTCTTGCAGAACTGGAGCAGCACATTTTGCTTTAATTTGTGGTGCAATATTTTCTTAAATCAGTTTCAGAGAAGAGTTGCAGAAATACTTTCTGAGAAGCTGAATGAATGCACCTCCTTTCCTTTCAGATTATTCTTCAGCTATAAAGTTCCATAACTTTTCCAGAAATCAACATCTGTTTTTTGCTATAGAAATTGATACAGAAATAGTTCACAAATATGTCATTTAAAACACATGGAGAGTTGACTGAGCCTTTACCAATTCACTGACCCATCACCACGCTTTTCTTTTTTCAGCTGCAGCCATTCACCATGATTACGTCTTTACCTGCATCATAGGAGCGTTTCAGAGCTGGCGTGTTATCATAAAATCACCCATCCAAGAATAGGAAAAGAAAAGCAGTTGATAATCCCCAAAACCACTCCCTCCCCATCAGGGCAGATGCTGCAAAGGTGAGGATGGGTGATGCTCTGAGCCCCTCAGAAAAGGCAAACTGGTCATTTGAGCAAACAACCTGACTCCTAAAGAAGAGCCAAACACTTCCAAGGGGGAAGAAGAGGACAAGCTGTGCAGGATCTCTTGAGGTTCAGTCAGGTACAAAGTACCAGGAGACAAGCTGTTCCTGTGTTCAACAGCAAGGAAGCCAGAGCAGTATTTCTCCAAAGGAGAGCCTAGTTTTTGTTGGAATATGAATTCACCCGGGAGGAAATATGGAACAACTGATGTGCTGCACTGCAGTGGCACCCCAGGGACTTCAAACCCAGACCAGAAGACATCCGCTGTTGTTCACGTAACCACCACGAGGCAAGGCCAGAACCTGAGATCTGTGAGAAGCCCCAAGCAGCTCACACTGGGCTGGGTACAACCCAGAACTGCCACCACTGTTGTTCTGCTGTTCCACCCTGCCACTGGCCTGTCACCCGACATGGCACAGCCCTGCCCCAGAAACCTGACACCCTCAGTGTGAGCACCGAGTTCATTCAGCAGAGCAGGAGAAAACCTGCTCAAGTTAAATGAAAGGCTGAGATAAAGGATCAGCTGGAGGATGGGAGGAAAAGGTTCTTTTTGAGGATTATTTCTACCGCCTATTTTATCTCGAGGTGTCATCATGCAAAAAAGAGCAATATCACTTTTGGCAAGCTTAAGTTTGGCAGGTAAGAATGCAAATAAGAGCACTCTATATTGCTGATCCAGGCTATGCTGTAAAACAAAAAATACCATCCACCATTTTTAGCATCCAAGACTGCTGGCAGATGGTTCTTGCTCTGGGGCTATAACTGAGCTGCTCAAACAAGTGCAGTTTGCAGTTTGCTGCTCAGGCCTGAAAACTGGGGGAGACCCATGGCCAGCCTGGCACCGGCAGCAGGGAGAGGACATCTGCTGCAGCACCTCCACCAAGCACCAGGAGCTCAGCATCTCCTCTTCACTGCAATTACATCTCATAAGGCAGAGACAGGAGGGGTGGATTGCTGCAGGAACAATTTAACTCACAAATAACATGCAAGCCTATTCACCTGTATGTAGATACCACTGAGCTCCCTACTGCTGCTGGAGCAGCAGAAGCTGGTATTGAAGGTCAGTGCACTCAGTTTTTGCTTTATGATTTACATATTCTCTCATCTAAATAATGATTCTCAGAGGAAAATGCGTTTGCGGCTGCTTTGGGTACAGAGCCAGTCTGTAAGACTCATGGTGTTTGTCACCCTGACATGAAACGGCTTTCAGGGGGTGCGTGTTGTGTCACCACATGGTCATATTTCCTCTCCAGGTCCATTAAATGAGGTAACTGAGAGACTGGCAGTAGAGCTGGCAGTGAGCAAGCAAGGAGTAAAACACTGTCTTCCACATCTCTTTGCTCTCTCTCCAGGACCAAAGGTGATGCTGAATGCCAAGAAGAGGCTGGTCCAGGGCCACCCTCAGATCCTCAGGCCTGCTCCATAAATCCTTCCTTCTGTACCCTACTCTTCCTTGAAGCCAGTCTCATTCTGGCATGTGCATGGGGGCTTGAAATTTCAGCTCCAATTTTAGGTGATTTTGTTTTCCAAGCACTCTCCTTCCATCTGGGACAGAGCATGCACCAAGGGCAGTCACCAGTGCTTCTTGGACCTGTCTGCTGTCCAACAGGAGCATCCCCAGGAAGGAATGATTTGACTTTAAATCTGAGCTGCTTCATCTTCGAAGATGTTCATCACTCAGCATTTTTCGGATTTCTTTGCCGCATGCTTTTAAAGTTTGCATCGCCACTTAAGGTCAGCCTTGCTGATGCTTCTGCTTCCATGGTCAGTCCTGCAAACTGCTGAATTGGCAGAAGCTGGGAGCAGGAGCAATCCCAGCGTGGCTGGCAGTGGAAGCTGGACCTGACAGGAACAAGGCTAATTGAGCCTCTCAAGCTCCCAAACCCACACTGTTTCTTTACCAAGCTGAGTCACATTCCCGGAGTGTCTGGGTGAGGGTGTGCAGTGGTAACCACCCCCTCTGCCACCCCCGGGCACTTCCCCACTCACCCTGGAAGCTGGCAGGGATGGTGGAAGCATTGGGTGGGCGCTGTCCCACAGTGTCCCCTAAGGCAGGGGAGTCAGTGACCGAGGCGAGGGACAGCACCAGGCTGGCTCTGCTCTCCCAGCTCCCACCACACCCCACACGCCCTCCGACACTGGACACAAACCACGCCCTTCCCAGCCATGTTGGTTTTGGTATTTGCTGACTGCACTATACAACAGTAAAAGAGAACTATGTAAGAACATCTCCTGCTGTCAGCTTTATTTAGAACCCAAAAGTTCATTTCCTTTCTCTCCAATTTAGCTTTGCATTTCCAATCGTCAGCGGCAGTCATTTCAACGTGGCACGGACATCACTGTATTGGAAAATAATTACAATGACAGATTTTGTTTTGCTGTGTGAGACCTTCCACTACTGAATCTAATTACTGCTGATACTTCACGAGCTCCTTCAGCATGAGATAATTGCTGCTTTCTCTTTTCGTGAGCAAGAAATAATAAGTTGTCTTTTAAGGTGAGAAATATAAACAGCAATTAAATACCATGGTTCTCCATGCCCTCTCGTCAGCTGGCACCTCTTCTCAGAAAGACAACACAGAAGAAGGTTAGACTTCATTTATTGCTTGCCCTGAATACATCGTTTGAAAGGGAGGGAATAGGAGCTCTCCTAAATGATCAATAGTGTTCTCCAGCTTAGGAAATGTGTATTTTATTATGGAGAAGCAGGAGCAGCTCACAAGCAAAGCAGTTTACTCACAAGTCACAATGCTCAGCATCATCACCCAGCCCTTAGCAGGATCTGGCCATAAGAAAAGGTATAGGGACAGCAACAGGCTCGAGCATCAGGGGGCACAAAACCAGTCTTGATTCTACCAAACCTGCTGCTTTGGCCATCCTTCACTTCTTCCAGTGTTTCTAAAAATATATATTAAATGTATAAATCTTTTAAACATCCTGCTACCCCATCAGCATGGGACCCTTGGTTACAGCATCACATGGGGAGGAGATGGAGCAGAAGGAGACCATGCACCATGCCTGAAAGTGTCCAAGGCCAGGCTGGATGGGGCTTTGAGCTCCACTGGTCTAGTGGAAGGTGGCCCTGCCCATGGCAAAGTGGTGGAACCTGATGAGCTTTAAGTTCCTTCCAAACCAAATGTATCCTCTTTGAACACTGGAGACGAGTTTCTCTACCACCCACAACAGCTTGTTTTCTGCTGGGTTTTCTGCTTCTTTACCTGAACAAAGTGCCTGCCTTTGAATAATTCATTGATAAAGTTTGTACCACTTTGTTCACAAAATCACAGCAGGGAATAGTGTTTTTCATTAAATACTTCTTTGCCATGTCCTCTCTCTGATGGAGTCTTGCTCTGCTTGCTCCCTTGCCAAAATTCTGCCAGGCAGTGAAGAGCAGAGCACCCCATGGGCTGATGAAATGGGGGGGTGGGAGGATGCCGGGGCAGCACTCCCTCACCCAGCTTGGGAATTGTCTGCGTTTGAGATGGTGTGATGCTTCAGTGTCACAGGAGGAAGGTGCCTCTAGTGCTCCAGATCTCCCTGTTTCTCTCCACAAAATCCTGGTGGAGGTGACCAGCTCAGGTTTAGGTAAATAACCCTGATCTCTTGCAATTAAGGCAGGTGAATCCTGCCACAATTTGCTGAATCAAGGAGGGAGAAAGATGTTCTTCTTGTGAGTGGATTGGGATTATGAATAACCATCCTGCTTCTGCTGCAGATGTTTTACACAAGGTAATACCCAAATGCTCAGATGCCTAATTTATGAGCAGGGAATGGACCATCTTCCTCTTGCAAAATATTAGCGAGAATTAGTCATATATATTCACATCACATTGGAAAAGCAGTGGTGGAAGGCATCACGAACAGCAAGCTGGAATGAATTACTAAGATCTCTTTTAGCATGCTAACATTTATTTAAGATACATAGCTGGCAAACCTGATGGTCATGAAAATTGCTAATAATGAATATAAATGAGGCATGAACAGATACTGAAACTTAATTGTAAAAAATGAACTATTACTGTTGTCCTGATTTTTTTAATCCTTTCATAATGTTGATAAAAAAATCACTAACAGATCAGTGCTTGGCCAAAGACTTTCATCTTTAATTTGTTATGGCAAGACATCAACATGTTAAACATGTGCCTTCACTTTCCATGCTGCCTTCCTCACAAAAATCAAAAGGGATGGACTTTGATCAAGCAAGGAAATCAGGGTCTTTACTCAGCAGCAAGAGGGGAGAGAAATTTGCCATTTCCCATTCTAACTCCTAAAATTTCTTCTCCTTGTCACTTCTTTAATGTGTAGTAATTTGAGTTTCTCCCTTAGCTTCAAAGATAAATGGAAGGGAGATTTCAATTTGGATTGCTTGCAGGAGGGCTGTAGTTGGATTGGGAAATCCTTACAACTGCTTGGAAAAAGCAAAACCTTCCTCCCTGGTTTGGTCCTCAGTGTATCTCCTTACTGCTCACCAGTGAAGAGGAAAAATACTTTTTATTCATCGTGGCACAAAAGAACGATGCAAATGTGGTTGAAGGTGGAAGTGGGAGAAGGGATGGATTATCCTGAGGCAATAAATATCACTGATACAGCCCAGCTGCACTATTAAGTGGTATGGAAGGACAGGAAAATGATTTCAAAGGAACTAAAGCTCTATAAACCCTTCTCTCACCCTGGTAAGACAGCAAATGAGTGGTGCACCTCTCAGCAGGGATGTTTATATGGTACGTCAGCTCAGATTTTCTGGGTGTTCATAAATGAACTTCAATATGCTTCTTGATCACTGTCAGTGTCTACAATAGTCCAGTATCATCAATATACATGATGGATTTTTTAAGAACTTATACTTTACACATATAAAACAGGGCATTATGTCTGGGTTTTGGTGCTTGCATGATTCCTCTGTGGTCCTTCAAACACACAGCCCTCTAGTTTCTAATACAAGAGCTTCACACATGAGCAACTGCATTTGGAAAGCAGGATGCCTTCCAAGGTGGAAGCTGGATTTAAAGGCAGCTCTATGATATGAAGTTACCAAAAGCCGTCTCAGTGATGCTAACAGCAACTCATGCATTCAGAATCCCACCCCAGAGACCCAGAGGTTGTGTTGTCCGCAGAGCAGGAGGACACAGCACTGCTGAAGAGGATGAGGACCTCTCAAATTTATGTGCTCTTTAATGCAACATTTACACTGCTCACTCTGAGCCTGTGAAACTTGAGATGCAGGAAAGAACACTCACCCGTTTGGTGTAGTCCATGGCCTTCAGGATGGAGAGGTTCAGCATCTCCAGGGAGGCCAAAACATCTTCATAGTCTCCCATATGGTCAGCAAAATAGTCTGGGAAAATGAAGAGAAACATGATGGGAAGAGAAACTTGAGGCCACATGGCACAGCAAGATCTACTATTGATGGTAAGGTAAACCTGAGAGGATGGTTCCAGGTATATTTTTATACTCTATATCTTCAGTCAAAGTCACAATTTGTCCTGAAGGATGGGAAGTTGGTGTGATTCCCATGATGTTTGGGACCACTTCAAAAAGGAGATGTAAGACCCAGTAGCTCCCACTGAAAATAACTCTTCAGGTTCTTTATTTCTATGCCTACTTCTGCATTTCATTGTATATGGTCTCTCTCCCTCCTACTGCTGGCATGGAGGAAGAGTCTCACAAGAAATCCCCTTTCCATTCCCTTGACATTCTTTGCCACTCAAAGCATCCAAATACCTCCCAATTCACTCCAATTTATATGAGATGAGACTGGCCTTACATCTTTCCCTACATTCCTATCACATTTGCACCTCAGCCCACAACCACAGGTTGAACAAGCTTCTGAGAGTAAAATATGCCTTGAAAGGAAGAGAACAGAGCTGCAAGCTGGGCCCAAAACCACAGAGAGGGAGCCACCCTTTCTCTGTGCCATCCTTATCCTTTCCCTGTTTCTGGTGATTGACACAGAGCACAGCAAAAGGCTGTTCCTTAAAAGCCACCAGCGCCGTTCCTCAGCACGAGGACATGGAGTTTCACACTGAGGTGACATCTCTGTGGAGTGCAGCAAGACATAAACTTCAGGAAACAATCCAACTAATTAGGTTTTCTTGGCTTAATTAGAAGTGCCTGTAGCTATTTACAGTCTGAGAACATATCCAAAGGGAAGACGATTTTGGCAGAAACCGGAATGTCACAGCATGACTGACAGCAGCTGTTCCACGATAAGCCAAACAGCTTATTCTCATTGCAGCGTGTTTGTTTGTGTTTTCCTTCCTACCTGGGAAAGAAAAATTGAGCAGGGCTGAAAGGTAAAGACCTTTTCTAAGTCCTGAAATAAAAAGCTGGACCCATCCATTTCAGGAGAAAGGAGCTGGTGTGGGCACAGCACAGCCCTTGAGACTGACCAAGGGGCACATGGGAGGAGAACAGAGCTGACTTTAACAAAGTGTTCAGCTCTGCTGCTTTAGCGTTATTTATTCATGCGAAGCTGCAGGCCTCAAGAAATACCTTTTAAGATGCTCTCAACATCTTATAACACACAACCCATTTCAAGAGAGACACCACAGCTCCCATTTAGACAAACTGAGGGTTTATGTTTAATACTTAGAAGAGAAGCAAGCAAATAAATCACAGGCAAGGGCAGGTATTCAGCAGATGACAGATCTAGGCAGGAACTTGTGCTGATCGATCCTTTCTCTGGCTTCCCCCAGCTTTCCACAGGAGGTGATGGGTTTATCTCCCCTCTCTCCTGGCAGCTTCACCCCTGGGAGAGGCAGTGAGATGGGATCACGCTGGGTGACAGCCATGTAATTTTCTGATTTTATCAGAGTGATGGAGAAAGCTGTGTGGGGTCAAGCAATGCCGTTGTTACCCCTGGATTTCCTGGCAAAGTTGATGGTACAAGCTGTGGGGGTTTGATTTCTTGGGTCAGCTGCCAAGGAGACCCAATGCAATAAGAATGGAGTGATGGGAGCAAGCCCATCATGTGCAGACCAAAAGGATTTTATGGAAGTCTTCGTTTCTTGCATACCAAAACAAGGACAAGCAGGAATAACCAGTGGAAAGGGCAAATTTTGCTGCTTTTGCTGCCAGTTTGGATGCTCAAAATGCTGTGGGCAGGGGTTGAGTGCACCAGAAAGAGAGAAACCCTGGACAATGTCCTGGTGCGGGCACACCCATGGACAGAGAGGTCTTCAAAGGATCAGGGATAAGGAGTAACTGTCTGGTGCTGGCACAGGCACCCAGTAACCCCCATCTCTGTCTGCACAACCTACTCCCAGCCTGACTTCCAAAGGCTGTAATTAGCAGCAAAGTGATGCAGGTAAATGGTGAAGACCTGCTGAGGTGGCTTTATATGTTCTTCTGCATCCTGGCACAGGAGGGGAGGGGAAGAGATGGATGAACTCTCTGCAAGGCCACCCACCTCTCTCACCACTTCCTCCCAGAAAGCTGGGGTGCAGGAAAAATTTCCCAGTATCAAGAATCCATGGAAAAATACACCTGAGTGAGCAGCTTGAGTCACCTCCTATTGAGGCAAAGCCCTTCAGAAATCCCAGCAGGATATACTCCTTCTGGTCAAGGTGTGGGACAAAATATTATCACAGATTTTCTGTTCAGCCTTTAATTTTGGCAAGCTGTGGGAGGTACAGCAGAGGTAGTGCACCCCTCAGGCAGCCTGCTGGGAAACATGAAGGCTGACCTAGGGAGAAACATGTTACAGGTATTGCAGAGGGATACGGGTTTATTGAACTTCAGAGTGAAGCTGGAAGCCATGACATCTCCAGAAATTAAACTCCAGCTTGTTACTGAATGGGATCCATGTGCTTCACTTAGCTCTGACCCCATTTGTGTTGCAAGAAAATGAAAAAAGTTTTGCCAATTTTCCTGTGGAATAAGGGGCAGAGCAACAGCAGGGCTGAGATCCCCCAGCTCCACAGCCACCACAGCACTGCAAGCTCTGTACTGGGTTTCATGCACCCTTCGAAGGCCCTCGTGCACACAATTATTGCTTTTGCCCAGAAAGATGGACTGCACTCACCACACAGCTCCTTGGTGTCCACATTGCTGGAAGAGGGGGAGAACGAGGCAGGGGAGGAAGCAGGAAAAAAAGAGAGAGAAAGAGAATTTTAATGTAAAGGACAGATGAAAGCTACAGTTAGAATTCCCACAGGCTTCACTCCAGATGCCCTCCTGCAACATCACACACCCCTTCTGCATCCCCCAGCCACCAGTGGGGACAGCCTGTGGAGAAGAGAAGGGTTGGTGCCACTCAGGGCAACTTCAGCATCTGTGCAGCTGGAATAGGTTTGCAAGTTATTCTGGATATTCTCTGAGGGGAATGGGTACTTGTACATCCCCCGCCAAAGGGGGACCTTTGTCCAAGGGGGACCCAGCACACCTGGCACATCAGCTCCTCTGACTTCCTTACAAACATCCAGCCTGGCAACGCCCTGGTGAGGCACTCGATATGGCACAGGAAGTTGTTTGCTCCCATTTACTCAGAATAAAAATTTGCAAAATGTACTTTTCTCGATGGACTGATTCTCCTAATTCTGCCCTTACGAAGCAGCTCTTGCCTGGGACTCCCTCCAGACAAAACTGCACGATTACTTCTTAACACATGAACATTTAGTTTATGTAACAGCATCTCAACAGACAACCTGCTTGGCTAATAAAGATTGCTGCTAATCTCTTTGTGCCTCCTATTCCCACACAATCATTAGTGCCATTCAAGGACTGGAACAATCTCTTAATAGAATTTTATTTTATCAATCCATTTATACCCTGCAAAGTTATTTCTTTAACTAAACTCATCCCTGCTCTGTCTAACCTGCCAGCATAAGTGGATTAGAGCTTTCACTAACAGCATCCTCCTGCAGCCCTGCCTTGATGTCCAGATCAAGGCAAACACAGACGTCTCGCGCTCGTGAGGTGCTGCCTGACAGCGGTGTGCCACCCGCCCTGTCTCCTGCTGAAAGAGCACGAGGGGCTCAGTCACAGCCGCTTTTGGGTAAGCGATGCCTGTCATGGTGTAAAAAAGTCACCTCTTGTCTCGAGTGCAGGACACACCTGCCGGGGTGGCTGCTGTGGCAGCCGATGCACTGGCACAAGCCGCAGCCAGCGGGGCGGGCAGCACACACCTCTCTCTGCAAAATGAGCTTTTGCACTACTTTATCTTCATTCTCTTGGAGACTTATCATCTTCTTCAAACCCTGGAATTACTTCCCTGAATCCTGCAAAGCCCCCTGGGGATGCTGTGGGCTCAGTTTCCCTGACCAGATGTTCTCCTGGCCAAGTCCACTGAATACACAGATACAAAACACCGTGCAACAGAGCCACTCCTGATCCCGGGAGCTTTGGCAGAGCACAGCACTTTGGCAGCAAGTGATTGCCAACACGGAGCTTCAGCAGTGCAGCAGCTGAGGAATTCAGGTGAGACCCCCAGCAGATGCATTTCCAACACTGGCACAGCCCCAGGACCACAGCTGGTTGTTCACCAAAGCTCTCTCCAGCACACAGCCTGGGAAGTCAAATGCTGCTTTCAGTCACATGCATAAGAGCAGTTTTTACATCAGCATCACCCACAAAGTGTTTCAATAATATTTTTCAGAAGACAGTTATTGTTTATAAACACCTACTGATGTGGTTATGGGTTTGCAGCCTAGGGCATGTTACTGAGAAAAAGAGTCTATTATTGTATTCCATGTGATTCTGCATTGTAATAATTGATCTGCTGCTGCCAAAATTGGTCTTTTATTTCCTCATATCTTGCTATTGTATGATTTAACTTAATTGTGCTTGAATGTTAATTCGGCTGAGAAGCTGCTTTTAATTTTAAGCCATCTTGCCTTCAGAATAAGCCTAATGAAAGAAATTACTAAAGTCACAAGCTGACTTAATAAAAAAATATGATAATGTTCAGATGAAAAACTGTAAGGAGAAATCAATGGGTACTTGAGCATGCTGTTTCCATCCCCCAGGAGTTTGCCTGCTGGGAACATTGCTGACACAGAGCCACGTTCCCACCGCTGTTACAGGGGGGTTTCTGGCCCAGCTTGGGAGCTGCACAGCACAAGCCACGTGCAACAACCAGCTACAAAGCAATTTACAAGCTGATCTGGTGGTTTAATACTGCAGTAACTAACTCCCACCATGGGTTATGCCAGTAGGGATTTTTATTATGCAAATATTCGGGCTCTGGGGTTCAGGCCTTGTGAAATGGGAGGTGGCGGCTCCTGATGAGCTCCCTCGTCATCCCTAACCCTTCATCCCAGAGCTTCCCTTCAGAGGGTATTTTTGGAGCAATCAAATGTCACAAAACCCTTCAGCAGAATAACATTTAGGTGAGCATTAGTTACCAATTTTTTTTTCAGATGCCAAACATTCAACATTCCTGTACACAACAATAAGTTAAAAAGAAAAATTGCAACAAGTTGCTCTCATGTTTCCAGGAAAAAAAATGAAAGAAGTCTTTCAAGTACCAGAACACTTGGCTGTGAATTAGCTTTCGATTTTTTTATTGCATTAATTATATGACTAATTCAAGAGCTTATGGAGGCCATAACCCAACTAACTAAGCAGAATGTAATGAAGTTTAAGTAGAAATGAAGGAATTATTAAAGATTTCTGTCATAGAGTTTTTTCTGCCTAGTAGAGACACATCTATCTGATCTCGTTCCAAAACAAAAGTCTTTCTTTCAAAGGAGAAAAAAAATCAAGAAAATCTAAGTCTTTTTGAAAATCCAGGCCTTTTCCCTCTTTTCCAGCCAATGAGGCTGTAGTGTGGAGCAGCACAACCCTGCATCCCCAGTCTTGCTGGGAACGTGCACCCTTTGAGGTTACTTTCCAAGGCAAAGATACACTTTGGAGATCCTCCACTTGCCATTTGGGACCTAATTGCTCCAACAGAAGTAGGGAAACACAAGAGCTCAGATTTCAACCTGGATCGCCTTCTGAAAAGGCAGAGCCCAAGCCATGAACTACTTTGGCCATAAAAAAGGACTGCTTATTGCTCACCCCCAGTTTAAATACACTGGGATCATTTGACCAGATAAACATACTGGCAACAGGGAAATAGTTTTCTCTCCTGGTTCACATCCAACTATTTCAAAGAAAAAAAAAGACCTCTAAGCATAATTCTCCTCCTGTGCATGCGGGAGTTTAAAGAGCAACGACCATGCTGCGAGAGCATCCCCTCAGTGGGATTAATTAAATGAACTTGCCCAGAGAGTAATTACTGATGCATGACTTGTACGAGCAAGAGGCTGCCCAGAGTAATGGCTGTGCCTCCTGCATACCCTCAGAAAGAAATACATTTCTCCCCTGAAAGCCCCACCCAGCGTAAAATTGTGGTTTGATGAGCACCAGAGCTAACGAGGATCCCTGGGAAGTCACATCTTTCCCTTGCCGTGTCCCTGATTGCAGATTGTCCATGGACAGGCTTTAATCAGAGCTGTCCTGTACTGACTCTGCTGCTTTTCCATCAGTTTATAAGTTTTTTTTATTTCTGTACCTGCCTTTCTTGAAACATGAAGCCATCTTTGAGACTTTATCCCAGGAAGCAGGTGCCATCAGACAGAGGACCTGGATCCAACAGGTGTCCAACAGCCCAAGAATTATGGCCTCAAACTGAGCATCCCAGCAGCCAGACCTCTGAGTGGGTGATGGTACCATGCAACCTCTAGGTCTTGGGTCAGAACATCCAACTAATTGATCCAGATCCAGCCTGACGCTTTGTTAAAGCAAATCAATGTTTCCCACCAGGAAAAAGAAATATTTCTGGAAATTGCCCATGATGATTATTTGGATTAGGTCTTAATAAGCAAGCCCAGGGGAGCACAGCACAGGAGGGGGTTACCCAGAGAACATCCCCGGAGGTCTCAGCATGGCAAAGTCGGGGATATCCTGGTTCAATGCTGCAGCTGACCTGCAGAGGTTCCTTCCAACAAACAGAGCCAGGAGTCTGCAATCCAGCCTCTCTCCCTCTCTTTCCCAACATCTCCCTGCCTCCCTAAGGCTGATGGCCTCTAACTTGCTGTAATTAACATATTTTTCCAGACTTCAGCTAAAGAGAGGAGAGAAGAAGTTATCTCATACTGAAAAAGATAATGTGGAGGAGTGGAGCATGAAATTCCCATCCTGGGTTTCAGCTCAGCCAAAGGAAAGGTGTCCCAGGCACTCCCAATGGGCAGTACAATCAAAAACATAATGGGAATTCAGAAGCTGCAAATACATCAAAGTCTCATCTTCACGTTTCTCATGCAAATATCTGCCTGGATGTGCTGCTCAAATGCTGCTCAGTGCCCGATCAGCTTCAGCTGAAGATAATAACCCTTTTCCTTGGGCAGATGAAAGGTTTGCATCAGCAGCCACACAGCTTAGTCACTTCACCAGCACAGAAGATGGAGGGTTTTTTCCTGAAATCACGTTCTACTTTTATTTCCATCTTTTATTCACAGCTTTGGGTTTGCTACAAGGCTTCAAACGAGCACGGAAACAAATTATCCTCTAGCATTAGCCACCTGCAGAACTCATTTTCATTTAGGAAAGATTAAAAAACAACAAGTGCAGCTGGAAAGTATTATTATATCTGATGATAAGGCTTCTAGTCCCATCAGCAACAGTGCTGTGTTATCTCAACACCTCAGAAGTGGCAAATATGCATCCAGATGCCTACTAAGGGGTCACAGATGGTCACTTCTGATCATTAGTTTCTGACTCAATGAAACATTTTTTACTCAAGCCCCACAGAGAGAGAAATCATTCCAGGCAGAGCAAGAGAAATGCCAAATACTGGATGCCAGCCAGGAGCTGAATAACTTTAATTCTAAAGAACTAAAAAACTTTCCAAGCCCATCATTGTACCCATAGTATCTTCTGGTCAATCCTGGTAAATCCTTCTCAAGACCTATCCAAGTACCTCCCCTTCACCCTCCTGCTTGCTTAAAAAAAAAGCTCAAAACCACTCTTACGGTATGACGTATAAAAGGACTTCCAAAATCTGGTGTGCTTCACACAAAGAAACAGCAGAAACCATATGCTAAGGTTGTCCACAACCAGAAGGGCATCCAACCACCTGCAGCTTCAAATGACTCAGGCAGAGAAGGATTCAGAGCATATATCAGTTTTGGCTTTAATTTCTTCAGCTGTGGCAAGCTGGCAGTGAGGGCTCTGGTGCCCACCTGGCTTTACTTTAAGGAGTGGTGTTTATCTCCTGCCAAATGTCCCTGTTTCTTGCATGACACAAATTTAGAATATGTTTTGTGATGTGCTTCAGCAGGAATAATTCCAAGGTGCTCGTGCTGGTGCAGGCACAACTGCCCTGCTCCCTATCCAGTACAGCAATAAATGGAGTGAGCAGTGAGCCTGAAATAACCCAGCAGGTATTTTCTTTTTCCAGCAGGGCAGGAAGTACCACATATTTGAACTCCCAGAGTGGAAGGAGGAGAGCCATGGGGCATGAGATGACACAGGGTTCATCATTCACTCCAGACAGAGGTTTCTCCCAAAATACATATTATATGAAAGAGGAAAAGTTTTGCAGAGTGCATATGGATCACCACCTAACCGGGACACTTCCAGCACTGAAGCACAATGATTTAGATTAAAACACCTATGGAGAACAGCTCCCATGGGGGCTCCTAAAGGGGAGAAAAATGCTGCCTTCTCCAAAGCAAAACTAATAACTTTATTCTTCCCTTGCCATGTGCTCCATCATTGAGCACAGCAAGGGCTTCTGAAAGCCCAGCAACAAAACATGTTTTTGTCCAAAGCTCTGGTAACACAGAGGAAAAAAAAATAGGGACAAAGATTTGCCCAGAAATAGAGAGAAGGATTTTGCATGAAGTTTTCACATATAAATTCTGTATTACAATCTCATCACCTGTGGTTCAGGATTGGGGTTTATAACACGTTCTATGTACTTTGAGAGATGATCTCTTTCTTCCTACTTGCCCTTCCTATCAACAGGATTTTCCCTCACCATTTGAAGGCTGAATTCTAGTGTCCCCCAAGGATGTTCTGCTCACCTACACTTGCGTTTGGCTCCTTCCTGCTCCTTGCACATCTTTCCTTGGCATTTAGACAGATGATGAGCAAGACAGGGACAGTTTTGCTTCTTCCCACGCCGTGTGACAAGCGTGGCTCTCTGCTCAGCAAGACAGAAGGTGAGCAGCACTGGGGCTGCACAGCACACCTGCATTCAGGCCCACTGGATAGTGATGTTTCAGTATTTAATATACTTTAAGAGTAATATTTTCACATGGCTTTCTCTGCAGCTCCTTGCCTTTATAAGCCATCTGAGTTCTCATTAACCCACATGCTGCCGAGACCCAGTTTCCAAACTGCACGCCCACGTTCACTGGAAATGCTGGTGCCCAAAGCTGTGAGCTCTGCACTGAGTGCTTTCCTCCGGAGCACCAGGGCAGCAGAGTCCTCATTAAAAGCCAGTAATCTGGAAAACACTGATTTTTCAAGGTAAACTGAACTGACCTTCAGTACAAACAAGCACAGTGAATCTGGTAGGCTCAGGATAAAGCACACTCCTTTATTCATCCTGCTTCAAGGCTGTTCCCTCCCTACAGAACAAGACCCTGTGAAGCTGCTGCAGAGTCACTCAGGGAGTCCGTGGTGGACTTGCTCTACCTATAGAAGCTCAGAGAGAAACCAGGAGGTCTCAGTTCCCTGCTGAGCACCGGCAGGCAGGGCTCCCCCTGCTCAAGCCAGGCAAAAAGCCTCTCAGATACCCACATCTGTGATTTCAGCATCACCAAAGGTGCTTTTTCAGGTGACCTTCTGTTGTGATGGGGGAGATCAGCAGAAGATCTTTACTACCTTCTCCTCCTTGATGTGGAAGCCCCGTGGCAGATCTCTGAATGTCTGGTGGCTCTCCTGGGGACAGTCACACCCTCAGCAAAGTGCCTCAGCGCCCTACACCCGCTGCATAGCCCAGGCTGCAGGGTTTACAGGCAGACCTGCCCACTGGCATCCTTCCCACTGTGCCACAGCCTGAGTTTAGCTCAGAACAGATTTATATACCCACAGTAAGGTGCCTGTGTTATAGATCTGATTGCAAAAGAAAAGGAGAAGGGGAAAAGGGTGGTTAGCACTGACCACTGACACATGGATACATCATGAGGCTGAGCTCCCTAGATGGGTGGCACATTCTGGGGGGCAACAGATCCAAAAATGCCTGAACTTGCTCCAAAAAAGCCTGTGATACCAGAGTGCAGATGCCCTGCAGAAAGGCAGTTGCCATAGCACTCCACACAAGCAGTAAATAGGGATGTGATGGGAAGGTGTCTCTTCTCCAGCCAGTGACCTGCAATACAGTGGCATTCATCTTGTAGCAGGAGTAAACATTACAAAAATGACATGAGGAGGCCACTGAACTTGCTAAATACAACCCCTGAAGTCCCAAACCATCCAAATGCAGGTGTGGAAGCAGCAGCTGAAGGGGCCTCTGCCCACTGTGACCTCATTATCTCAGCTGGTCAGAGCATGGTGCAGATAACACCAAGCTTGTGAGTTTGATCCCCACAGGGACCATTCACACAGGAGTTGGACTCAATAATCCCTGCGGATCCCTTCCAATGTGGAATATCCCGTGAAATCTCAGGTACTGGTCTTCTTTTGGATTCATCCCCACCTCTCTTGGCAGAACCCCTTACCTCCACCACAGTTCTACACTCACCACAGTCTTCAAGGAAAGGGTTTTGGTGTGGGTTTTCCTGGCTTTGAAAAATAGGAACACTCTTCTGCAATGACAGCTCATCCTCTCTCAGAGGCTCGCAGGAGTGACCCTGCCGACCCCATGGAACACGGACCATGTCCCTGCTCCCCTCCCCATGGCGAGGGTGAGGGCTGAGGAGCATGGTGAGAAGCAGTGAACACAGGGTCCATACACACAGCTGGGCTTGGTGTGCCTGTGGTGTGCTAACAGGAATATTCCTGCTTGTGCAGCTGATAAAACCAGCATGGGCACTTTGTCAGGGGGAGGGGGGAGGATTAAAAACTGCTCTTTGCAGCACAACTCTGCTTCCATTTCCTTTCAGGGACTCAGTATTTTCCATAAAGATGAAGACCATCACAACATAACACATTATTTGCTAGTTTCTCATTTTCAAAGATTGCTGCTGTATTTCAAGGCTGGTTCACCTCCTCACTCCCTTGGCATACTGATGCATTCTGCAGCCACAGACACTTATCAAACACTGGTCACAGCTAAGCCAAGTCTCAAAGTAACCAAATTTCCTCTGTACAGCCACAGGTAGGAGTCAGAAATAGCGCAGTGAAGACCCCAGTTGCCTCTCCACCATCCTCAGCAAGTCCCAAGCTTCAAACCATCCCCAACGCAGACCAGATGCTTTCTTTCATCAATAGTTTCAAGACAACCAAAACAACACTTTCTGTGCGGTGAAGTGTTCGACAGAACAAAACACCCAGCTCTGATCATCAAGGGCAGCAGGAAAGGTGACTGAATACGGACAAAAGTGAAACAGTGGTCTGGATGCTGTTGAAAAACATGCTCAAAGCTCTTGCTAGTTAAAAAGAGAAATAAATGTCACTTTAAAAAAAGGCAGGAGCAATAAACTGGCACCTGCAAAGTACCAGACATTTGTTAGTTCATTCAGCTGCAATACGGCACTTCAGGCTGCCAGTCGGTGCCACAGCCTCGTGCTTTGCCACACAGCTCCAGAACTGGGGTTCGGGTACCACCAGTGAACCAGGCTCAGCATCCATGAGGCTCTGCCCTTCCTGCCCTGTGGCTTCTGGAAAACAATGTCCAAAACGCAGCATAAAGGGGCAATTTTCCTCAAAGGGCTGATCGTGAACCCAAATCCCCAGACTCTGGGGAGTGCAGGAGAAGCCCAAGGCAGAGCAGCCCCACGGCTGCCCTTCACAAAATCCCGCACCTCACTGCCCACGGCCGGGGCACCGCAGCCTTCTGCAACTCCACTGTGGGCAAGGGAAGGGCTTTTCCCCCTTCCATATCCAGTCAGGGCCACCCAGGATCTGTGTGTTAAGAGCAAAGATTGGTGGAGTTGTTTCTGCCCAAGGAAGAAAATTTTGGGTGATTAAGGAAACGTCCTCTTGCATCGTTCCTTGCACCTTGTGAAACCATTTCATGATTTATTGTCCCAGTTGGCCAGAACCTCTAACCACTCACGCACAAAAGAAAAATCTCTTGAAAAGCTCACAAAAACTCCGAACAAGATGATAACACAAAAAAACCTCCTGCTAACAGCACAGTTAATATCCTGAAAAATACACCGATGCAGCACACTAATTTACTAAGCTTAATCCAAGAGTTTCTAAGCACAGTCACCACCTTAAGTAAAACAGACACTTAGTGCAGTATGAAACATTTTCAAGTCTCTGCACGTGCCAAATTCCTAGTAAATTATATCAAAATCCTCCTTTTTTTTTTAATGGATGACTTTTTCTTGAAAAATATCATTCTGCCCACAAGTGCATCAAAGAAAAGAGAGGGCAAATTTAATTACAGCCTACAAGTAACTTAGCTGCTAGGAAGGATGGCACTTCCAAATTTATTAAATTGATGATTACTCTATTGATTATATTCATCGTCTGACAGTGCCAGGCAAAACGGGGACTGTAGTCCGTGGGAGGAGGGGCTGGACACGTCATGGTCAGCACAGAGGAAGCACAGGCAACTTCTTTTCTTTCAGGTCTCTCAGGGTCCCCACCAGCTTCATTTTGGAAACAGCTTGATTCGCTGGGATATTATCGTCATGTTGCATTGAGATAGCTGATTATTTAATTTTGGCGTCCCAGTCCCATGCAGTGTTTTCAGCCTGCATCCTGCAGCACAGCCTGCTTGTAAACCCAGATCCTCATCTCCCAACAGCATTTCAGGAGCAGTAAATACAGCAGTTAACGACACATCAATTTTGCTGTCAGGCTTGTTCAAAGTGAGCAGCCTCAAGACAGACTTTTAAATGCCAGCTGTTTGCGGTGCATTTGGACTGCTGTGAATGTAAATTCTTTTTCAGGGATAGTTGCAGTAACTATTTTGGTTTTGTGCAATACGGGTTCCCTATTTGCAGAAAAATATAAAATAAGTAACAGGAAGGAAAATAACAGTTTCAGCCTATGATGCTCATTCACAAAATCACGACGTAGCCCTGCTGTTGTGTAGTGCTCAGTAGAGTGCTTTAAAAACCAAAGAAACACAAACTTGTCCAGAAGGGCTCCCACCCACTGCTCAGCGAACCTCTGAGCGTTTTTTCCAGCCTGGCCGGCTAAAAGGCAGCAACGTGCACAATTATGTCAGANCCGAGCAGCCGCCGGTCCGCTCCTGCGCCCGGAGCGGTGATGCTGAGCAGGGCTGGGGGGTCAGGCCGCCGCCACCAAATGCCACTGCAGGGACCTCGGGGGCACTCGCAAAGCCAGTGCTGTGTGTCAGTGCCACCACAGCAGGGACAAGGACAAGACAGGCGCGCCAGTGCCGTGATGAGCCAGTTACAAAGGTGGAAAGAGAGTAAGGATTCACAGCTCGGACTGGAAATCACTGCCTGGATTTCAGAGCGGTTCCACGCTGGAGTCTGCAGGGCTGAGTTACCCAGAAAAGAGCCATTTCCATTCGTCTGACTGACCCCCTCACCCCGCTGTGCCGCTCCTCACCGGGCAACAAAGCCAAGGGATGCTCCGATTTTTCACCTTCACGAGGGCACCATAATGGCACAAACACCTCTGGCTTGCAGCAAAGCCACACTTCAGCTGTCTTTTCACACACTTCTCTCCACTTATTGGCCCTCTCCTTTACATCAGAAGAAGTCATTGATCCACATCTTAAAGCTTTCATTTTTTCTTTTAGCTCAGTTTTCAAAGCAAACCACTAAAACAAATAAATACTCCTTTTTGGAGAGAGGAGATGATCTCTTACGTTTTCATGCACAAACTGTCAACAGAATGAAATGGTCAGAAATGGCCTTTTTAAAATGAGTGAATATTTAACATTTTGCCTATTCCCACTTGATATGGAAGCCTGGGCTAATCCAATTTCTATTTGTAATCTCTGTAATATTGAACTGCAAAAGAGACAGGGATTGTTCAGAGCTCAGCCGAATGGGTTGCTAATTGCCAGAAGCAAATAAGGAGATATTGAGAGCATGAGGTAAAATTAAATCAGCATTCTCCTCCTTTTAGATTTTGCAAGGATCTTGTTTATTGCCAAAGTTGTATGTAGGAGAGGAAGAAATTAGAGCAACAAATGTGCAGGTTTGGATATACAACACACAAATGGCAGGAAACTAGTAAAAGAATAGTAAAGCGAGAAATCCCTGGACTCTGTTGCAGTATTTTCCCCAGTATCTTTGTTTCTCATGTATTCTTTTCTCCTGCCATTGAAAAATCCTCCTCCCAAATCCAGTCCCAAGGCAGACAGCTTGCTCTGCCTACCAAAGAGCAGCTGGACATGTCTGCTGCTTGATGCTGGTGCCCTAAGCACATTTACCCAGAAAAAGAGCCTGATAAATTTGCAAGATTGGAGCTGAAGGCAAAGTCTACAATCTCTTTGAATGCCTCAAATATGACTCAAAAACAAGTGGCTGGTTAGAATTAAATATCTCAGTCACTTTTATGGTTTTAACACAAGATCTTGGTATCTTTCCATTCCTTAGAATGGAAAACCTGTGATGCAGAATGGCCCTGAACAATCCAAAAAATAAGGTGCTGAGCCCCTTTCCCAGCTGGAAAAGTCTCTGATGTGAGACTTCTTCACTCTGTTTGCACAGATAAACCCTCCCCAATCCTCGCACTCTGCAGTAAACAGCAGCCAGCTGCTCCCCGAGCCAATCTGCCTCACTACCAGACAGGCTCTCCCCAGGGACCCAAGCAGAGAGCCTGCCAGGGAAAACACCTGGGAAATAGGATTAGAAATAGAAAAATGTTCTCAAATGTTAGTTCAAACAAGATTCTGTGCAGTTTTTCAGCTTTGTGTTTCTCGCAATGACCTTCCCACTGAGCGATTTGCTTTTAAAGCCCCTTTTCTTTGGTGAGCCTGAGACGGTTTGTGTCTCTATCCACCTGCAGATGCTGAGCACCAGTTTTGGCACCAAGTATTTCTTCACTTAAATGAAAAATAGTGCACAGTATAGTTGAAATGACATGTTTAGAGAAGAATAAGCTAGGACTCAAAAACATCTTCCACATAAACAAAACCCACCAAATGCCCACGCTCTTGAGAGCCAGAAATTAGAGCAAGACATGTAATTTTTATGCAGTCATTTTGTCCCTTTCAGAAGAGACAAGAACTGTCTCTTGAATCAGTTAATCAAAATCTTGGCTGATTAAACCATCCGTAGTTTGTTTCCCAGGGAGCTAATTGAGAACATTCCATATTCAGAAATGAAGCTGGTTTCAATGGGCACAGCCATCTCTGTAGTGCAGGCTTCAGGCAAACCCAGCATGTCACTGAATCAGGTTTGCAATACAGATAGCCAAGATTAGGGAGGGGGGGGAAAAACAGGAAAAAAGTACTCAATCATAATCATCATTGTTCTTGCTAAAGAAGTAGAAGCACTTTCTGTTCAAATGTAAGAGGACTGGACTGCAGAAACCCAGAGACAAGCACGGGCAGCAGAGCACTGCTCCTGAAGTCTCCCCACAGACAGAGGACTCTCTCAGATGGAGACTTCTCACACCAAAGGACACCAGACCTGGGGTGGGCAGTGGGAAGGCAAAGCACCTCAGAACAGCGCCTGTTGGGACTGTGGCATCCAAACAAAGCAGTAACAACAGACCTTTTCCAGCAGAGGGAAACAAGGACTGGAGAACAAGGACAGCGGGCTGCTATCCAGAAGGTGCTGAAGGTGTCCAGGTCTGGAGCAGGATTGTGTGCTGGAGGGAGGGTGTTGAGAAACTCATCTTCACCTTTGGGTATTGATGCATTCAAAGTAACAGAGAATCAAAATTAATCTGTGGAACGTATCAGACTTGCTTTGAGTCTGGTCCCACAAATGCCCTGATGATGTCAGTAAAAGCAGGCACCATCCAAAGCTTCCACCCTGTCCTCACTGGCGTTGTGGGTCCCTCAAAGTGCTGGAGCTGAACGCACTGCTGGAAGCAGCACAGCTGTGTTGGCAGAGTACTCTCGGGTCTGACATGCTCTGCTCCACTGTGGGACTAATTAGTGCAGGCAGAGAAGCTCACCAGGATCATTACCTGCTCCTGAGGTGGCCCTGCATGTGTCCCCCTCCAGTTCTGGAGCTGAACTGGCTGGTAGCTACCCTGACCATACCCTGCTGCATCTCTGCACCCCAAAGCGACCCCAAATTACTGTGATTTATAATACAGCTCCCTGTGGTACCTGAGCAGCTGAGGGGTCAGAGGAGGAAGGTGGCTTCATATTCTCAAGAAGGATGTTGTTCAGCATGCCAAAGGCAGGTGATCAGTTTCCCCCTCCATCCCCCGCAATTACCCCTCTGGACCACGCCCTGCCCCAGGTCAGTGCCTCGAAGGGTGGGAGGTGACACTGCCAGGTGCAATACAGGCTGGAGAACGCAAGAGGCTTCAGTTCTCCATTTGTCACAACCCTCTGGCAAAAGTGACAGTCTGGGGAAGTCGCAAAGGCTTCTGAGAATCTGCTGTTAATTATCCTACATGCACACTCCAGCCTTTTCCAGTGTTTGCCACTGGGGAGAAGAGCTCATTTAGAACGGGGAGAGGGGGAGAATAAAGCCATTAAAAGAATAGCTGTAAGCCTAGCAAAGACATAACAAATGACAGAGCGGCAGAATGCTAATGCCATGTCCTTGTCTCCTTGTGAATGGACCTGTACAGCTCCTTGGAGCAGTCCTGCTCCAGTGAGCAGATCTCTCCCCAAAGGATTGTCCTCTGCAGCTGTGAAAAATGTACGAGATAGAAAAAGAATTTTTAAAATCCCTTGCAAGGACTACACTTGTTCGATCAACAGCCTCGTCTGACACCCCTGTGCTTTCCCAAGGGCTCAGAGGTGCTTCTTCCTTCCAACGGGATGCAGAGTGGGAGTTAGGTCCAGCCCAGGGAGCTGGCAGAAGATGGGAGCTGAGAGTCAGACAAAGCAAGCTTTGTCCAGTATCTCAGAAACACTTTTAAAGGGTTCATCTGCTCATTTGTGACCCTAAAACTTGTTGGACTTTGCATCTGCAATGGCTTTTACCTTTTGAAATTGGTACATCTTTTTAGAAAAAGTAAGAAAATGTGTAGATAGCTCTGCAGATGTAACTGGATTTCCCAGGTAACCATTAACCCAATGTTTTCTAAAGCCCATTTCTGCCACCAAACAGAAAGTATATATTTAGTTATGTGTGTCCATACATCACATGCACGTATATTGCATATTATTTGTGCTGTTCCAGTAGCCTTATTATTAATAGTAACATATCATTACCTGTCCAATAATCTTCAGGCAGCTCCCCAAAAAGCACTGCTGAAACCTCCTGAAATAACAGCTAAAACTGGTGGTGAAAAACCACCCAGCAATGTCTTGTTCTTGCCTCCTACTACAGCTGGGAGGAGAGAATGAGGGCAGACCATGTGAGCAACAGAGAGAAAAATGTGACTTTTTTGTTGTTTTTAAGTAACAGCAGCTTTATGAATATAATTTTGCCCAAAAAATGCCAAGAGAAACACACGACACGTTTTGCATGTTCCTGCTGCCAGATGAATTACCTGGTGATGATGGGATCTACAGCACAGTTCTTGCACGGTAATAAAACCCTGGGGTGGGGATTTGAAGGCCATGCCCACCACCCCACACCATCAACCCCTTAAAGACACTTCCCAGGCAGTCAATAAGAAAGGAAGAAGCTCATAAACACTGCTGGGTTATTTTGGAATCTCTCTTTTCAGTTCAGCATCCCCCTAAGTGCACCCTGCTGTCAGTGGGGTGTCTCTCTGGGCTCTGGGATGCCGGGATAGAAGCTCAGATGCCTCCAGCCACAGCATCTCAGCACTGACTCTCCAGAGCAGCACAGCTACTCCTTCATCCCTAACGCACCTCATCCTCCCACTCCTCTGACCAGCTTTTCTCTTTCCCACTGTCTCCCCAGCTAATCCCAGTCAAGAAACTGGTACAGACATTCATTTTATCTACTCCAGTAAGGCAGCTCTCTGCTTCTAAAAATACTCCAGGAAATTGAATCAACATTTTGTAATTGGCTGGTAGCAGCAATTACTAATAATCAGCAGGAACATAATTTTCTTCATTTTCTACTCCTGCTGTAATGTAATCTCAATAGCAAACTTTGCTTTGCACACTAAACAAACATAATGGCCAACATGAGAAAAATGGGGAGATAAAACGGAGTATCAAAAAATTAAAAATAAATAAACTTCTATCAAATAGCAAAAGCTATAATTCAAACAGCCTTTGGGAAAGATAAAGTTGATATTGTTCCTACGTTCCCCTGTAAAATGGAAAAATGAAGGCTCCGCTCCACTCCACTTCTCTTACTCAGTGGCAGCAGCACTCAGGATTGCAGCCCCAGTACCTGGGCGTGCTGGAGGCAGCATCCCCCCTGCCCAAGCTCCCACAGACCTGCCAATTTACTGTGAGGGCAACAAAAGACGCAGCAAGGTGAAGAGCACACATGACTTGGACTTGAAGGACCGTACTGGATGCAAGATTGCAGTCAAGGAAACTACTCAGTTCATAGCGAAAAACATTTTTGCAGAAGGAAGCCTGGCTCTGAATAGGTTTTCTGGAGATTGAGACAGCTCCTGCAGATTAAAAACAAGGAATATTTCCCTTCCCCAACTTGATAAATTTGCTGTAGATGTCTGTGCTTTCTAAATCAATAAACAAGTGCCAATTCATGCAAGGATTTAACTTGGAAGCGTGACCAACTCGTTGCTTTTCCTTCCAGCCAAGAACAGCAGATGCTCCGCTGCTCTCTGCAAGTATCAGTCCCTAACAGCTATTGATGACTGTATCAAGCCAGCTTGGCTGAAGGCAACTCCTGCCGAACTGTGGGAGCTCTTGTCACGCTTGGGGACGGCTCTGCGAGACCCCGTGCCAACAGCACTGCTGCACGGCATTTACAAGTGGCACATTTTTCTCTCTGTCCAGTTTAGGAGACATCCCTTACTAAGGCTTGGAGCAAGCTGCAAATTCCTTACAATCCCCAAGCAAAAATGGGCTGCAATCCAATTTCCTGTTTAAGACGACCAGAAGAAACATCTCCACACTCAACCCCACGTGCCCTGGATTGCACTTCAACTATCTCCTTCCAAAGGCCAGGTGGGCACTGGCAGGCTCAGGCAATGATGTAAGTTATTTCAGTACAGAGGCAGGTGAGCACCCAAGTCCCAGAGTCTACAGAGCCCACCTGGGAGCATCATCTGGAGCTCGATAAATAGACCCACAAAGCATGAGGCAGCACCTGCTCAGTGCCAATGGAAGAAGAGCCTCTAGAAAGGAGGGATCATTCCCAGATAGTTTTAGTAATAAGATCACTAAACTTTCTTTGGTTCAGGGAAAGGTAAATATCAAGCTGCTCCTTGGTATTTCCGACCTTGGAATAAACTTTGGGAAGTACACACATTGAAAAGACATGATTTTGAGAAACCTCCCATTTACTTTGCTCTTGGAAATTCTTCAGCAGTCCCTGTACTGGGCTGATGAGTTTTACAGCTGCTGCTTTGGTGCCAGTGCCCTCCAGCACAATCACTCCCTTCTAAGAGACCTTTTGGATGGGTGGCAAAAAATGCACCACTCACATGGACAAAACTCCATCTCCCTGCTGCCAGAAGGCTTTATAATCAACCAGATTACAATTTTTCAAGCTCATGCTTCAAGACTTTTCATTTGAAATTGGATTCTCTTTTCTTCTGCTTTTTTGACAGATTTTTTCTCTCCAGAGGAAGAGGAGTCACACTGGAATATGACTCAAAGTGGTTCTCACTTGTATCTTCAAATAGACAAAACCACTTAGGCATTTGAAGACAGATTTCTCTTGGAAAGGGAAAATGCACCAGTGGGTTGTGTCCTTTGTGCTGGTGCCCAGTGCTGATGTTACCTGCTGGCAGGGGGGCTCCTACTGGAAAACCACAGCTTCAGGCTGATCCCAAATGCTGCTGGCACCAGACACCGTCAGGGAGCTCACAAACACCTCAGACCCCACCAAAGGCAAAGACAGGCAGAGGGGGCACTGAGGGAGAGACAGCAATGACAGGAAGAAGGAGAAAACATCAGCTGCTAATGAGACTGTCAGCTTAATTTGGTAGCCTGGCACAGCCTGCAGAAGCTTGATGCTCAGGGAGAGCAGTCGGGTACCATATTTAGCTTCAACTTTAATGTTATGTTGGACTAAAGGCACACCTAGAGCCCTCCTCTGCCATTGCTTTTCCCAGCTGCTGTTGTAGCCTCGACGCTGACAGTGCAGGGCTGCTCCTGGGTCCAACCCTCGCTGCCTTGGCCAGGCCTTGTGCGGCCAGAGCAGCCACCTCGGGCAGTGGGGACCAGAGCAGGGGCAAAGCATCCACCACAGTGGCTACAGAGCTTGGGAAGAACCTCACCTTGAAGGTAAAGGGACTAGTTTCTTTAAGTGCTAGAACAATCACTGCTTTCCAGGGGACTTTTTGAATTGGAGGTGAAGTCGGCATGGTCCAGGTGCAGGGGATACAGAGACACCACAAAGAGGCAGGATAGGTCTATGCTTAGAGAGATTCACACGGTTGCCTTTTATAGCACAGCAAAGCTTTTAGACAAAGTGAAAAAGTTAAAGAGATATTTAAATACCCACATCAAACTAAGCATCATTTCAGATGCTGTAAAGGTCAGGTTGCACTAACGGAAATGGCCTGAAAAAACCACCAGGACAAAAGAAGTCATAATGGCTGTCAGGGTGAGACATAAACCAAGCGGAAATGGAGATTTTGTGAAGTTTTGCTAAGCAAGTTGCACCCCTGCAGCCTGTGCAGAGCTCAGCTCTCCAGAGAAGCACTGCTGCTGCACACCCCTGCCATGACCCACACACAGTGAAATGGAAGGGTATCAGCACAGGCAACTTACTTGGTGTTGTCTGAGTCAATGGTATGAAAGAGCTTCTCAAGTTCTTCTTCGTTGAGTGTCCCATCAGAAAAGAAGGCCTGGAACTCCTCCAGGGACAGCTTCCCATCGTCTGCAAACAGCAACACAGCTGCCATTAGGGAACAGCAAAGTCAGGGAGACAAGGCTGAAAATCAAGAGTTATTTACAGATTTAAAGATTCACACCAAAATTATTTCCAAGTGCTTCTGCAAAACTGGCCATCAACCAGAGCAGATCTTACAGGCCTCCGCATGGGACCCTGCAGCTCTGGCTGACCCAGGGCCAGATGAAGATGCTCCTGGGTGCACTTGCCATTGGCAACTAACTGGGCTATTAACCCAAAGCACGGCTTAAACCTAAAGAGGAAAAACGGGCAAGCTTCATCCTAAAACCGAGCTGGGTTTAAGAAATTATGGAGTGTTTTGTCTACCCTATGCTCAAATGACGCAGGATGCTCATTAAGGGACATTTAATAGATAGGAAAAGACCCTGGGCTGGAATTGTAACAGACCCAGCAGTGTCTTTTGCCGTCTCCATCCAGCTGCATCCTCTCCAGCACAGGCCATCTGCTCTGGACAGAAATGTTAAATGGAAGCTAATTAACTGATGTGAAAACCTGGCCATACGCTTTCTGTGATATCTTATATATTGGTCCCAGTGTTAATTTAATACTGGGGCTACTATGGCCTCCTTACATGACCAAGAAGAAAAATGAAATTATCAAATTAATATACAAGGGGCTAAAAGAAGGACTCTCACAACTTTGACTGATAAGGTGACAAAGACCTACATTTAACTGATAAATCTGGAGCCTTTCTCTGTGCTCTGTGGACAGGCACAGAGCTGGCTGCGAGAAAGCTCCTGTGAAGTTCAGCAATAAAGCAACAGAAGAGAGACAAAAGAAACTCTAAAGAACTTAAATTTATCATTTCTTGTCCAAAATGCTGACACCACACCCTGGTGTGCAACAGTGCTTGGGGGGGAATAACTACCCCAGGTCACATATTATTTAAACGCTTTCCATTCATATCCACAGAAGAGTCACAGACTGGAAAGGCTGCCTACTTTGTGGTAGGAGAATGTATCATTTATTATTTAATAAAATCAATAATAAACCTTGTTGTTTCTTTTTCAGGAAATGATGCTAGAGGACAAAATTAGCCAACTCTCCACGTACACATCAATATTTCTTCCCCAAAGTAAGTCTGCCGCTCTTAAAACATACCTGCATTGCCAAATGCTAACCCAGTTTCCCTTGCCAGGCATAGACAAATTTAGAACAGTGATAAACTTAGTCTAAGATGTCCATTTAATTGGCAATTATGAAAGAACACAGCAGGAGAACAAAGTCTACAGCAACACTGGGTGAAGAGGGCACCATTTCCAGAGCACCACAATGGCTACAGACAGAGCCCAGCTGCCTTTATTGTTTTTCTGCACTCCTTCCCCAAAACGTGACCTCTTTGCAGCAGGCAGGGTGCAGAATATCAATGCACAGCTCAGGGAATGGGTCCCAAATCTGCTCTCTGTTTGTGATTACAGAACACGAAAGCACCTGTACTTCAGCAAGAACCTATTGCTTGAAGCATCCCACCAGTGTCACCTGGAGATTATCCCAGTGGTGAGATTCTTTCCCTGAAGGAGAAAAAAAGACTCCGTCCAGAGCAGGAGCCCCACCCGCACCACCCATCTCCGGCTCTCCATACTGCGCAACTGGGTAAGAAACTCTTCCCCCTCAGTGCTCCTATTTATGCTGTACCCTAACCAAGATCAAGGTTTGGTTTCTTCTGATCCTGACTGGCGATGAATGCACATCTTCAAGCACCAAGATCAAAAGGATGACTGCATTTCTATCCCACAGGGCTAAACAATTCTTTATATATGGAACACTTTACCTGTAAACCATAAATCAGTGCTTGTTCACCTTCAAACTGTCCTTCCACACAGAGAGGGCAGGCAGAAATAAATTCCCAGGAAAGTCACATAAATCAACTTACTGGGAAAGAGACACTGTAAGATGAAGTGGATATTTTTTCAGGAAAGAAATTTGATCTGAATATACAGTTTGCTTTACTCTGAAAAACACTGAAAGGTGTTTTTTACTCTGAAAGGTGTTTCTAAGTTTAAGGGAAAAAATCCATGCCCTTTATCTAGTTTGTATCTTATAACTGCTGTCTTTCATTTTACTCTTGCTTGATTTGTTTTTGGTCTGGGTTTTTTAGAGGTTTTTTTTGAGTAATATGCTCCAGGACACATTTTTGCTGCAGTCTCTGAAACGTCTGTGTTTAAAATCTGTGCCAAAACACTGCCCTGACCCCTATCTCAGAGCCTCCAGAGAGAACAGGTAGAACAGATACCAACTACCACAACAGGTCAAATCACCGGAAACCAACATGCACTGAATTTTTGTTGGCATTTAACAGGCCAAAGTAATGAAAAAACAGGGTGATTTAAGGATCTAGAGGAAGAAGGAGGTGACAGCAACTTTTATTTAATTTTTTTGGAGACCCCACAGAACTGCTTAAATAAAAGTATTCTGACCCCACAGAATTTGAATAAAAGTACCAATTTTATTTGCAAGCAGTGCTCAGGACTTTCATCCCCCCCACAAGCACCAGCACCAAGTACCAGTCAGCTTAAAGCTGATGGTTATTTAATGCAAACTGGAATATTGTCTGCAAACACACAAAGCAAAAGCCTTTCTGAATAACGAGATAATCCTTGAACTGCATATCTATAATTGTGGAACAACCTGAGAGCCTGGGTTTCTGGAGCCCAGCAGGCAAAGATGCCTTCAGGGAACTTCAGGGTGATAAGAGGAAGCAGAATGGGCTGGGACTTGCCAGTTCAAATTAAACTGTTAAAAAACCCTGGGCGAGGAGGATTGACCACAGTGCAACCCACACCAGGTCCCCCAGCTGGCAGTTGCTGTGATAAGTAAGGGCTGATGGGACACTGTGGTCCAGGAGAAGCCTTATCAGGACAGTCACAGCTTTTTCTGACAGCAGAAGTGTCTGCACTCAGTAAAGAATGGATAAGAGTTCCAGAAAGCAGCTTTTTGCTGAAAGCTGCTGGGCTCAAGGGGTACAAATTCTCCAGATGGACAGGCAGGAGCTGTACCAGAATCTCAATCGTATGGTTCAGCCTCACCCACACCCTGCCCTGTAGAGCTTTCAGCCCTTGGGAGCTACTTTCGATAGGAAGCATAATGGAAAAACTGAGATTCTTCACCAAATCTCACTAAATCAAATAAAGTTTCTACCATTTTTAAGATCTAGAGATCTCAAAGAGATCTAGATTGTAAAGATCTTAAAATCCAGAGATCTAGAGCTACACAAATATTTGTGACTTTTTAATCTGGACAACCTTACTAAAGGTGGGCAACTTATTTCCACTGACTCCCTCCCTCCCCTTTAAACCCAGTACTTGAAGTCAGCACCTAGCTGCCAGCAAGAACAAGTGCCACTAACTAGAAATTGCCTCCCCTGCACTGATCAGCTGAGAAAAGAGGTAATCAGGCCACAGCTAGCCTGCCATCATTTCTTCCTGAGAGAGCAATCTTCATTTTACCCTAGCTTTTCAAAATAATTCAATCACAGGCAAAGACCAAAGCAAATTACCAGCCCAACAGAGTTATCAAAGTTAAAAGTAACTGAGGAGAGAAGGACATAAGAGAGAGCATCAGAGAGCCCCAAATGGGATGTTATTATATCTCCATTTGCCATCATGAAAATGTGAGGAGTCCAGAAGCTGCTTTTACACCTTCTAACTCACACAATCAAGCTGTTCTCACCCGCTAACACAGCCCAGAGAAAAATCAAACTGAGATCATAAATCGTCCAAAGTATAGGAAATCTGATGGCTGAGTTTCTGGAAATTCACTCAGTGATACAAATAGCTTAAAGCAGCTACAAAATAAGGTCACTGTTGTGAGCCTGAGTTTGCTAAATCTGTTTTCAATTACATGAGGCTGAGACTGCTCATATATTTTCCAGATACATTATGAATATATTTTCTAGCTATTATTATGAATATACTTCGTTACTTACTTTTATTACTCTGCGAGTTCTAAAATGCTTTAAGCTCCGCTTCCTTGCAAGTGCCCAAGAGCTATGGGTAAGTAAATCGGATTTTATTATAGTCTGTGAATAAAAATGATAACTCTACTTTTTTCTTCTTTCTTGGGGGTGAATATGTAGAAAAATGAGCCAGCAAGAACAGGGATTGGCTTCTACCCTGAACCCTTCATCCAGCCCCCTCAGAAGCCAGGAGGAGCGACTTTATTCATTTAAACAAAGGGGAATATGGGCTTGAGCTTCCATCCTGGGCTGCTAGGAAAAACTACCTGCAGGCCCACAGATCTGCAGGTAGATCTGATCTGTGACGAACCTTTCCACTGGGCAAAGAAGGGGTGTGTCCTCTGCGTCACCCAGCCCGCTCTGAAAGTCATCTGCAGCTCCTCGCTACTCGCTCAGGCACATAGCAGCCAACAAAAAATTATCCACCCACTTTAATTCCAGCCTCACAGTGTTCTGGTGGGGGCAATTGCATTTAGTTGGAAGCAGGGTTGGTGATTCACCTCCAGGCCTGGCTGAAGCTGCAGAACCACGGGAGCTGTGCAGGAGCAGCACAGCCCACGTTTGGGTGGCTCCGCACAAGGACGGTGCCGTTGCCACTGGAACGGAGCCCCTGCAAGTGGCTTTGCTAATGAGATGTAACACACACCATTGCAAGGAAATTGCTACAATTACAGTAATTTTCTAGTGAAAGAAATTTACAGAATGACTCCAAAATTTTGAAACTTAACTAATGCCCAGCACAGCTGTTTTCACAAGGGTCAGTACCACACCAAGTGATCTGTGCAGATACCCTGAGAGACAGATTGATGTTTCCAACACGAATAATATCTATTTGAAATACTCCTGCCTATTTCTAATGCCAGCCGGGAATGCTGGTGGGACCTACTGGGGGGTGCTGGCATAGGAATGCAAAGGCTGGCACAGAAGAAGGTGGTTTCACATACAGACAGACAGACAGATTGAACTTGGGGAACTGGGGTTTTGCTTACTCAACTCATTGAGAAACACTTGATAAATGCTTTTCTGTGTACTGGGCATGATCCCCTCCTTTACCTTCTTGCTGTTAACACAGTTTTGAGGTGGTGTCTTCCATCTTCTGCCAGTGACCCCACAGCAGCTCCCATGGGCACAACCCACAGCGCTCCTTGCTCTGGGGCAGGCTGGGCACACCAGGCTCGCTGGCAGATGCCACACGCAGCTCTGCTTCCAGCATCATCATCTTCTTTGTGCCACATGTTAACAAAAACCTTTGGGATTTTTATCTTCCCAGAACATCTTTCCTTCATATGTCTGGATGAGGCACTTGATAGAAGGACTGAGGATCCTTTTTGTGACAGGATTAGCCTTTTCATTTCCATTAAAATAGGGAAAAAGTAATTTTCATTTCAAAATTACCACATCAGTCAGTATAAGATCTTGAAGAATAACTTAAAGCCTGGTTCTTGTCTAGGGTGATGGGTAATGCTGCATGCACCAAGCAGACAATGGCTGGGAATCCTCCCCGTAGGACTTGGATTGGAGAAAAATGGGATTTCCATTGTAGTCAGAAAACTGCACCTCATTCCCATCAGAAATAGCCTGGGCATTAAGCAATGTCCATTAGCATGCCAGAATTTTCCCCAAACTGCTTGGCTTTTATCATGAAATCAAGCCTTTTGTCATCCTAGACTTAGAAGTAATTTCAAAATTATTTTTAATGGCAGCTATAGATAGTTATCAAATGTAAGCTGGTAGGTAGGGAGATACAGCACATTTTCTCCCACTATCTTTTGTGAAGACTCTACTTTTTTCAGTTTCCCACATAATTCTCACCCTGCTGTAATGACCTGATTTAAATGTGGGGCGTTCTTTTCTGTACTCACCCATTATTTTGAATTTGGAGGTTTTATCACAGATATCTAGGAATGCCTTCCAAAGAAATTCCCAGCTGTTTATAAATTAAATGCTGGAATTAGACTTCTCCAGGGTGTAAATAGCCTGGCCAGGTTCAATGCAATTGCTGCTTAATAGAGGTTATAGCAAAAATCACCCAGATACAAGAGCGTTCAGACAGCAATGCCTGTAGTGCACAAAGCTTTCTCCATGCACCATTTTCCTCCAGAAAACAGGAGGTAACCTGTTTCAGTTTTCCTCTCACTATCCAAGTTGTTTACTTGCAGTTTAAAAAGAAAATTACTGTCAACAGCTGATTTCAATGTATTTGCTTCACATCTGTAGTGGCACAAGGAAAGCACTGAGTCAGCCCCTCCACATGCTGCAGCTCCGTAATTATTTATGCAGACTGCAGGTGATCTGAGCCCTGGGACCCTGTGTACATGAACATATTGGTCTGGCTTAGGGCAGAGCAGTGGGGAAATGCTCAGGAAAGGAAGCCAGAGCTTGCAGCAAGCAACCTCCTGGAAAAGAATTAATTTTGAGAGGCAATAGGTGAATTCTCAATGGGTTCCTTGGGCTCCAGCCTGGGCAGTCAAGAGGGGCTGGAGAGGAGGCACCCTGGATGGCTGTGCACCAAGGTCAGTGTCACAGCACAAAGCAGACCTCTGGGCTAAATACCATAAATATATAAAGTATCCTGGTTTTGTTTGGGATAGAGTTAATTTTCTTCCTAGAGGCTGGTACAGTGCTGTGCTTTGGATTTAGTAGGAGAATAATGCTGATAACTCACTGATGTTCTAGTTGTTGCTGAATGGGTTGGGGACATACCTTCATCTCTCCCCCATCAGGAAATCTCTGCTTCCAAGCTGTTGCAGCCATCAGCACACCCAGCTTAGCTCCAGACATACAACTGTCACTGCTTCTCAGATATTTTTCATCTTGGTTGACCTGAGACTGCCTTTTTATATTGGGTGCTGTAAAATGGATGACTGACTTTGAACAACCATAGCTTTTTAGCACCTTTGATTTATTTACTCATTTAAAGTCTTTGCCCTGTGGGTTACACAAGCACAGGCCAGCACAGCAAAGCAGCAGGGTCCTGTGCAGAGCTCGCAGCCTCCTGACCCAAACAGCCTCCTTCTCTCTCCCAACGGTTTTTGTTCTCCACATATCCAAGCACCTGTCTTGCTCTCTCCATTGCTACCCAGTCTCACCCCCTCTCTGTCATCCTGAAGATCTACTTCCTTCTTCATTAAAGTGCCTTCAGTATCTCCCCTCCCCACACTTCCCACCTTCTTTTTTTTATTTGAACTTTTAGGTGTAACATGGAAGATATTGTGGACACAGATATGCAAAATTATAATTTCTGTTTTAGAGGAGATTGTGAAGCAAGAAGTGGTTGCAACATTGTCAGCCTTTGATCCCTACTACTTGATCCCCAAAATTTCTGTTTATTGCCCAGGCAGCCTTGTTGCAGACCCCTTCTTCAGTCACCTTCCTGAAACAAGTTGCACAGATTGGATATTAGGAAAAATTTCATCACTGAAATGGTGGTCGAGCATTGGAACAGACTGCCCAGGAAAGTGGTGGGATCACCAGCTGTGAAAGTATCTAAAAGACTTGTAGATGTGGCACTTGGGGACATAGCGTAGACTCCAAGGGCACTCTATGATATTAGAGGGCTTTTCCAGCCATAATCATTCTGTGATTTAAAAAACATCAGCAGACTTTCCTCTACCAAACCCCCAGTCAAAACCCATGAGCTACAAAGAGCCTCTCTAAATATTTGATCTTAAGTGAAAATGAAGCACAAAGACAGCACAGCTTGTTAATACGAGATCACTCTGTGCTTCAACCATCCTAAAGAGGTAAATTCTGACTTCAAAACTTCCTCCTTGCATTTAAGGCAAAATTCTTACAAGGAGACCTTGCTAAAAGAGAGCAGAACCCGCCTCCTGCAGTGCCCTAAAAACAACTATTCTGGACAGGAATTACTACAGACGATGAAAAATACAATAAAATAAATAGTAGGAGGAAAACCTGGTATTTGGATATTTATATTAAATTATTAAATAGCATGGCTGCTATTTTCTTATGCAAAGAATAGTTAATTTTTATGCATCAGCAAACTGCATTGTGATACATAATTCCCTGCAAGGTTAAGCATCTCTTTGTGTGAAAAATAGAGGTGGCCTGGGAACCACAGAGAGATATTTAAATCTGCTCCTGAACTCTGCCACATCAAAGCAGAGCAGTGGGTTTATTTGGGAGACTTTTTTGCAATTCCCCACTCACACATCAAAAGCTATGGATGGTTTCAAGTTGTTGCAAGGCTCTTTCTCCTGCCATGCCATGGTGATCCTCCAGATGCATCCCACTGGATGAAATCTCTGCTGAGAGGCAGAAATCTTGGGGTGATGGGCAGAGATATAAAACCACTGCGGCACTTGATGTGCTCTCCTTCAGGTCTCCTACAATAATATGGGATCTGAGGGAGCTTGTACCTGTCTGAACTCCAAGTGATCTTCACCATATCAAAAAGAAGCCTCTGAGAAGCTACCCTGGGTAACATCTTCCAGAGTCCCCTCTGTCCAGGGTGGCTGGGAACAGGCCACATACACACACCAGTGCCTGACCTTCAGCAGCAAGGAGGAAAACCTGGCTTTCTCTGTAGGGACAAGTCAAAATATCACTTCTGAAACTTACCAGGTCAGTTTCCACCTCTGGAAGTGTTCAAGGCAAGGCTGGACAGGGCTTTGAGCAACCTGGTCTAGTGGAAGGTGTCCCTGCCTGTGGCAGGGGTTTGGAACTAGATGAGCTTTAAGGTCCCTTCCAACACAAATCATTCCATGATTCTATTATTTACTTGATTTCCACCTCCAGATGGGCAGACAAAAGCTTCATTTTTCTGGAAAGCAGTGCCTGGAGCTGCAGTTCCTCCTGCACCCAGACAGACCAGGAGAGTACAACAGATATTCTCAGGACATTGCTGGAACAGCCACAGTAAGGGCAGAGCTGCTCTGGTGCTGGAGCAGAGGATGTTCTGTGTATCTCACTGAGTTTAAGGAACAGCTCAGAGTATTGAGAGCAGCAGCAAGCCCAGACCATGGGGCTCACACAGCTCTCAGGCTCCTTGAAAAGCAGCTGTGGATGCATGTCCATGGCAAACAGGAATGAGAGAATGAAGAAAATTTTAGATAGCAGGTCCTTCATCTTAAGACATGTGGGAAACACCATTACTTACTGACAGTAACCTCCTGCATTCCCAAAACACACCGGAGTCCATGCAGGGCCCTCACACCCTCCCCTGCCAAGTTAATGTCCTCACTTTTGATTGAGGACAGCTCAGATCCCAGATTTAGAAGGGCAATGTAGGTAGTTCTGCTCCATGCCCAAGTGGGAATGTGCTAGCTGAAACAATCACGAACTATCAGCTGCAGGCATATTGCCAGCTGCAAAGTTTTCAAACTTAATAATTATATTTTGGCAGAAACATCAAAAAGAAAAAGTAAACCTGGGATGACTGATCAGGAAGTTTCAATCAAGCTGAAGCAGAAGCCAACACTCCCAGCTCCAGTACACCCCAGCTCTGCAACAGCCTATTAAAGCCAGATTTCTTGGAAAGCTCAAAACCAGACACCAAACAGCCCTAATTCCCCCCCGTTCTTCATTAACCAGCCTTCTCTCTTGCCTTTTTTAACGTGCAGATAGATGAATATTTCAGAGAGCCAGGGCAGGGTTTGCGCTATTTTCAGCTCATTATACCCAGGATTCAGCTTCAAAATGAGGAAGAGGCAAGTGTTTGAGCCAAAGAGGAAAAATTCATGAAAATGCATGGTGCTGCCTCTCAAAAGTGTGGTCTTGGTGTGGCCAGGGCATGGCAGGGAGAGAACCTCCGTGGGGCTGAGGCTGTTCTTGGCAGGGCTTGCAGCACCACGCTGGATCTGGGCACAGCTGGGTGATACTGCCAGAGGCTGCTCCGTGAGCAGCTCAGCAGGGATCACTGCTGGAGCTCCCGGGAGCTGCTCGTGGGGATCACTGCTGGAGCTCCCTGTGAGCTGCTCGTGGGGATCACTGCTGGAGCTCCCGGGAGCTGCTCATGGGGATCACTGCTGGAGCTCCCTGTGAGCTGCTCGTGGGGATCACTGCTGCCACCCCACAACAGCAGCCTCTCCCAGGGACACCCTGGACAGGAGCCACGGGCAGCGTTTCAGCTGCTGCCCTACACAGGGAAGCACAGTGTTCAGCTAAGGCTATCGCAACAGATAAAATGTAACATTTGGTTTGATTTCCTGATCTCCGACAGCAGAAGCTGCATTTCAACCTAACTGAAGGATTTAGTACAACAGCCAGAAGCAGTGCCCAGGGTGCAGTGACTGTGCTGGGTCCCTGTGGGATGGTGGTGTGTCAGGAATGAGCTGTGGGCAAGTCTGAAAATTCACCTGGGTTCTGTCACTGCAACAGTTCTCCTGTGATCTTGTTTCCCACTTGTAAAATAAGCATTATTCTGTGCTTAGTAAAACCCTTGCAGCAGATGAGAAGCAGTGCTCTAAGTGACCTTTCACTAACACTGACCAGAGGAAGGCAGAGAGGTTGTTTCCATACGGTGGCCACTGGAGTTGTTGACTGTTGACAAATTAGCAGCAAATTACTGCAGATTAGAGAGCTACAAACTCATCGCTTTCTGCAGTCCCATGAAACAATATCCAGATTGCATTGGCAGCATCAACAGTTTTCCATTCAGCTAACAAGCTGCGCAGAGATGAAGACAGCAAATTAAACTAACACGAAAAGCAGATTCCTCATTTGCATTCTCAGAAGGCAGAAGAAGTTTCCCTACTGCTTTATCATCTGCAGCATACAGGACATCCAGCTCCCTGTGCCAGGGCTCAATAGGTGTTTGAATAGCAAATGCAGAACCGGCATAATTAATTAATTACTTGCTTCCTGATGTTAGCCCCTGAACCGGGAAGTCCAGGTGTAAGCCTACATCACTGACCTCCAGCAACGCTAATGTTTCATTTCTTGAAACTCAATGGTCTCAAAATCCCTGTTAAAAAAACGTTTCAGGCTCTAAACAAAACAACTGCTCATGTTCGATGGTCACTCTCCGAGAAATCCCTTTGCCAATAGCTAAATCTGTTTTTGGGGTAGTCTTTCCTTCAGGACCCAGTATAAATGAGAGCCAAAGTGGTCCCTACCCATGGGGTGCTCTTGCAAGTCTCCAGCATGGACTGTCCTGGCTCCCCATGGCTGCACGAGGAGAGCAGCCAAGCCAAACCTCACTCAATCCAACACAGTTGCTCTTATTTTTATGCTTCCACTTAATAAGCTTCTGCATTTCCCATTTATTTTCACAGCAAAAATGTAAGCCCTATGCTCAGTGTCTCCAGCTATTTGTCCAGGGCAGGATGGGTGTCTCAGCCCTGTCAGACATATTTTACATCTCTTAGGCAAACAATGCAGATCTTTTCTATGCTCTTTCATCCTTTTGCTCCAGCAAAGCCTCTGAGCAGCACAGAGCAGAGCAGTCCTGTAGGGAAGGCACATCTGCTCTGAAAAGATTGCAAAGAAAAAACAAAACCTAAATACGTTTTTCTGCTCCAGCAAATTAAACGAGCACCTCTTTAATCACAGATTTCTACTTTTAACAAAGCTGCAGCATTAAGATCTTCTCTGTTTAGTTTTTGTAGTTTGTTTGTTTCAAAAGTAGGTTATAAAAGCCCCAGAACTCTTATCCAGCTTTTTGGTTAAGGGAGGAGAAAGATAAGGTATTTTGCTGTCTTTTCTGCAATGACCCATGTAGTAGAGAATAAAGTACAAATGAAAACCCACACATTTAAACAAATGATGCAAACAATAAGAACAAGAATCACTGCAGCAGGAGCTGCACGGCAGCACCACTCCCCCCCCCGACCCACACCCCACGGGCGCCGCTTTCACAAGTAGGTCACGGCTCGCACTGCAAAGGCAGAGCATCCCCACAGCGCCTGCTCCACGTGCTCCGCCCCACACGGAACTGCACAAGCAGGCAAGCCGCACTGGTACCAGCACAAAAGGCAGAGCCAAACTTGTGCCAACTCGAGATTCCTGTTGTGAAGCACCCCCTGCCCCCCCGCCCATCTCAGCATCTCCCATCAGTTCCTCCCATCCTCGGCATCCCAGCCACTGACCCGGGGGCTCTGTGGTTCAACCCAGCCTGCTTTTATTTGACTAAATCTAAGATGAGGAAAAAAGGGTATCTGAAGGACAAAGCCACTGGAAAAATGCCTACAAATTGTTTTTTTTTTTTCCCTGGGAAAAATGGGGTCATCTTGCTTGTCTTCCTAAAGAAAGCTTTCAAAGGAACATTTTGAAAATCCCAGACCTAAAGTATTTCAAATACTTTAAAATATAAAATACTTCAAAATATTTCAGTATTTTGTTTCAGTTTAATCCTTGTATCTTCCCCTGAACACTGACAACAGCCCCTCAATTTTTAGTTTGTATTTCCACAGCAAACCTGAACAAGTTGTCACTGAGTTCCTAAATAGGAAAAGCAAAGAAAAAACCCTCTGCTGCAGTTTTTCATTGAAAATTGAGAACTGCAAATGCACAAACCACTGGGGTGACCTGTGCATGGGACTGTTCCCTAACACAGTGCTGGGGAAGGGTCTCCCTGCTCCCTCACCCAGCCCTGCTGCAGGTCATTAAATGCTCTTTGGGAGACAGTGTTTCAGAGAAATCTTTGTGAATTTTTAATGCCGTGTGCTACTTAACGTTTGCTGAATTCACAATTTTTCCACGCCATCTCAGCAGCATCTGCTGCAGCCATGCGACCTGGAGCAGCACGCAGCCTTCCCCAGCATAACTGAGAACTTGGGATCAGACAGATCCCAAGGAGAGGCACATGGACAGTGCAGGGAGATGCTTCCAGACCCTTCTACAGAACCTTGTGATGCAAAACTTCCCCAAGCCACCACCCAGGCTTAACCTAGATTCAAGTGGCGCACTTATGGGGACACAGGGCAGCACTGCTCGTATTGGCCTGCTGAAACCCAGCAGGACAGCTCTGTCTGCAGCCTCTGCACAGGGAACTGCTGCTCTCATCTCTTCTTTCTCTTTAAGGTCTTACAAAGCCCGAAGGTGATGTCTGGAGAGCAGAGGGGGGAAGTGCTGGGTGCTGGCATGAAAAAGCAGCTGGGAAACCAATGTGTTATGCAAAAGGAGCAGAAAAAGGGGTATGTGGCCTGTGGAAGTCAAGACACACAAGCTGTCTGACATAAGGGTGAAGCATGACCCATCTGCTTTTGGCAGAACTGAATTTGCACGGGAGAGCAGTGGCCCTGAGGGCCTCCAGCAAGTAGGGTGATGCTTAACAGTTTCCAAGATAAACCACACTCATTTGAGCTCTCTTCTGCTTCCCCCAGCTCTGGTAACAAAATCACTGGAATCCTTTTATGGTTTTTAAAAAAAGAAACAACACCAAAAACCTCCCACCAAAACCCAACAGCATTTAGATTCCACAGAAGTGCCATGCCAGGAAATGCTATACAAGCTACTCATAGGAAATCCAAATTGCTAACATCTTTTATTCCCAAAGCTGGGGAGCCCTAAATTGGAAGCACAGTCCTGATCTATTCTGCTCAGGAATACAGGAGTACTACAGAAGGAGTAGAGATAACCCAGCAACCAAGAAAGAAAACTCAGGAGCCACCCTGCACATGACAATTCACCATGTGTTGTCTGGCTTGGCGATAGAAACGCTTGAGGGAACTCTGTACTTCTTTGATACACTGAGCACTACGAGCTCTAGGTAATGGAATAGAAAATGTTAGGTTTAGCCCTTGATGGTATCTCCTGTGATGTTTGATCAAACCCTCCTCGTGTGGAGGAGGTGATTTATTAGCAGAGATTGGACCCATTTGAAGAAAGAAGCATCCTGGTGGAGGAGAAGGCTCATCTGAGAGCTTCATCAAAGCAGCAGTTTACAGAGAGGGTTTCTGTCTCCCAGCACTACCAGCTCACGTCAGTGCCAAACCTGCCACGACAAAGCTTTCCAGAAAGCAGATAAGCATTGTCACAGCTTTGGAGGAGCACAGCTCTCCGCAGGCTCCCCTTTACCTGCAGGAAACCCACTAAAATTTCCTGCCTTCCCAAACTGTTAACACAGGCTGGATTTCTGGACTGGTTCAGTGCACAGAGCTATGGGTGAATTTAGCAGGACTTAGCACCTCTCTTATGAGGGACCTGTTCGCCACTTTGTACACGTGTGAGCTTGAAAGATTTGTGTTTCATTTACAGACAAAAAAGAGGACATAATAAGGTAGGATATAGGAAACGAGAGTCCTTGCAAAATCAGTGGAGTTGGTGAGGATCAGGGTGCTGGTCAGGCCATGCCATGGTGCCTGGTCAGAGGGTATATCTGACCGAGGGCTTGGTGACATTCAGTGTGGGGGATGACACAACATTTGCTGTTTCCTTCTGGGACCACCCTAATTAAAGAGAAGCTCGTTCCAAACCTTGCCTGTCTCACTCACGGAGCACACTGATGTGCTTTTGCAGACAGAAGGAAGCTCACAATCAGCTCGGTGGTTTCCTACCTGCCCAAATCCCAGGGGATGGTTGTGCTACAGAACAACGTGGCTCCTGATGCAAGATCAACTTCTGTCAATCTGCACCGAGTGCTGCTGCAATAGCCGTGCAGTGAGAAACATTTAATCCTCATTCTTGTTTTATGAAAGGATCAAAATGCTCAGCATGTTGACAATTCAAAGCTTTAGCAGTCCAGCATAGAAATACATACTGCAGGCTTAAAAGATGAATACTAAAATTCCAGAAGACAGAGGGTAAAAAGGAGAAAAACCTTCTTATGCTGTACTGCAATGGCCCAGTCCTGTTCTGTACTGATTTATGAATATAAGAAAACTGCTTTATTTTACATTGCCTTGGTTATCCAGTCACTTGCTGTATGAATACATTTGTTCAGGTCAGTGCAGGGCTCTCAGAAAACACACACAGGAAGGGGGCGAGTGGCTCCAGTGATCCAGAGTTTAAGGCTCTTGATACTGAAAAAAACGTAGATCTGTTTGCCCTGCTAATCTTTCCTTCAGCTGTAGCCAGCCCCCAGCTGGGTTTTGCTCTGAGAAGCCTGAGCCTTCAGCCAGGGAATGCTATGTCTGGAGAGGGCTCACCCTGCCGGGCTGCAGCAGAGACACGCCGAGGTGCCGCATGTGCACATCACCCCACGGCCCCAGCTGTCAGCAGGGCAGGAGTGTCTGCTCTTAAATGATGCCTTGGTGTCAATAGACACGTTCTTCTCCCATCTCCTCTACCCAAATCCACCCTCAACCTCCCATCACTTGCCCCCCTGTTGGACCCTTAGAGGGAGGAGAAATGGGAAGTGGGAAAAGCATCAGGTATCCTTCCTCATCTGGGTATTGCAAATCTGTCCTTTTAGGAAACGGCTACAGAAATTGTCTTCCCAGGCAATCAGGCAGCCCCAGCCCGGATGTGAAGGACACGGCAAGGCAGCGAGCACAGTCGGATTGCATTTGCTGAACAGCGGTCACCTTCTCCCTGGCTGCTGACCTTTAAAATGTCAGGCACCTCATTTAGAAAGCAACAATTGGGTTTGAAAAGTTTTAAGGCTCTGCGTCCTGCTCCAGCCAATTTTGCAGACAGTGCTCTGCAAGAACGTCTCCCACTGCTTGGTTTTTCCTTTCCTCTTCATCTCCCCAGGATTTCAGCATTTAGCACCTCGTTCTCTCATGCTGCTCCTGTTATAGCAGGATTTAATATTCCTGACTATGGACAGCCCCACTTTTATAACTTCTTTTCAGTTAATTCTTCCTCCAGTTAAATGCTAGAAAACCGTTTTCCCCTCTGATTTTCAAGTTAGGAAAACCTTTAGCAACATCTAAACTCTGCTGTTTTCCTACAACTAGATTACAGGATGCAGGAGAGAGGAAACAAGTTTAGTTCCTTTCTTTGAAAAGTATAAATATTTTATCTTGTTTTTACAGTCTTATGCAAGTACTCCCATTTATAGCACATGCTTTTTTCCCCACTGTTTGACACATACCAAGCGTATTAATTGATACCACTATCACTCCAGCTACAAAAGGATAACAAGACAATTCTGCACGTGGCTGTGTTTGCATTTGTCCAGAGCTCGAGCTCCATAAAGCCCAGGGACAGTCGTGCATTCCCCATTCCCTACCTCCAGTCTCCAGTGTGAAACCCAGCCAGGCAAGCTGTGTCTTCCTATCACTCAGCTTTCCAGGCAGAAATATTCCATATTAATTCACAGCTCCTTCCTGCTCCTCCATCCTTCCTTTCCTCTTATCCCACCCCCCGGGGATGTCACAGGGGTTAATGAGTGTTGCACATTTGCTCTCTGCAGATGGTACTGGTGCCAAGGAGGGTGGTAATGTGGTGCCATGGCAGCTCTGCAGCTGCTCCTGCCTGCCATGGTGCAGATTGCCCCTATTATTATTATTATTATTATTATTATTATTATTATTATTATACATTGAGGAGCCTATTAATGTGAAGACAGTAAAGATTTTGGTAAATCTGAACATTTTGCCAGTATTAATTCAACCTTTTTTAGAAGGTGGGAAGGGATGTATAAAGCAAAAGAGAAAGCAGCTGATGGTACTACAAAGGCGAGGAAGGAAAAGCAGCCTTGCTTAACAAAGTGTAGCATGTTTGAAAGCCAGCAAGCCAGCCAGCTGGAAAAGTAACATCCCCACGATGAACAGAAAATCCTTTGGAAAGGAGAATAAGCCTCAGTGCCCTCATTTTGATTAGCAGACCAGGCACAAGCCTGTGCTTTGGTGCTGGCACATCAGAACAATACACAGCCGAATCACCGGGTGCCTAAAGCATGGGTTCTGTGGGCTCCTGCAGTCAATACTTAGGCAAAAGGAAAAGAACCCCCACGTGGATATGCCGAGCACCAGAAGCACCCAAAAGCCACACTCTGATAATTAAAGCAAAGCCTTAGAGTCTGGCTGCTCTTACAGACTGAGGTTAGAAAGCCATGAGTAACAAGGGGTGAAGCCACTCACATCTGCACCGCGTCAGGCTGGGGGCCTCAATACCAGCATCCAATAAAAGCAGAAACTTGGCAGCAGGAGCTGATCTTGGATCCAAACCCCAAGTCCAGGCCGAGTCGCTTCTTGAACCTGAGCCCAGCTGTACCAGCCCTTTAAAGTTCTGCTGAGGGGCAGCAGGAGCGTGGCCAGAGCATCTTCCTTGGCAGCTGACACACAGCTCGGCTGTGGCACTTGGCCAGCACAGACAGGTTTCACCTCTGCACCGAGGCTGCAGCAGGGTCACAGAAAAGAAAGTTCCACTCAGAAAAAAAATTTAAAATTATTTCCACCTCTAAAACTTTCTGAAAGCGTTGCAAGCTTTTTCCAGAGCAACACACCACCTTCCCATGGTGCAGCCAGCCAGCCATGAAACCAAACACACTCAGGCTGCTGGTTCTCAGTCCATGAACATCCATTTTCTCTCTTTGCTAACACATCCTCCCATGAAAAAAGATTAACTGTTCCTGCCCCTCAGATTATCCTTGCTGAGAGTAGAAATGCGGATGCATCATTGTTCCAGCTTCAGATATGCCTTTCCCAACTGCAAGTCAGTAAGATACACCCTTCTCTCCAACGTATGTTATCTGGTGCTTGAAAAGAGTGAGGAAGATAAGTGGAAGAAAAAGATACACATGATTTATAGCTGTTCCTGGCCAATTGCCTGAACATGGGCTGCCAGAACATATTTTCTCACAATTGTCTGGCAAAAATTGCTACCACATTATGAGGATAACTTGCAGCAGTGTGTTTGTTCTGGATTCAATTTTTGCCTTATTTAATTTTAATAGCTATAATAAAAAATCTTCAATAAATACAGCTGATCTGCAGAAGATACCTAATTAAAAAGGATGCCAGAGCCCAGTGCTGTCCCTTGTTCCCACAGCAACAAGAGCAGAGGAGAGCATGCAAGCAAAGAGGCAAAAGGAGTGCTTTTCCTCCACTAAGGATCTGCTCCACTTCACTTCCCCTGAGGGAACTTCCCAGGGGTTAAACTTCAAGGCAAACATAGGATAGCCCTGCTACCGAGAAAGAGAAGTAGTAATAGAACCTCTTAGTGAGATTTAGGTGGTGTAGCAAGAGAAATAATATGAGCTGAGGGTCACACAAGAAGCCTGCGGTGGGGGCAAAGGCACTTTAGGGAGTTCCCACATGCTGGTCAGGTCCTCCTGGGTGTGTATTGTCACCCTGCACCCTGTCACTCCTTAGTAACACGCTGGGAGCACACAAACCACACCACTGCTCCAGTTCAAAACAGGGTAAAACATCCAGGCTGGAGCATCTCCCCACCAAGGCAGCATCGTGCACAAGCCCTCCTGAGGGGGATTCATTGAACACTGATTGAACCTTTGTGTAAAGTCATCTCACAGCCCCTCCATACTTTTGGATGTAGTTTGGGAAACACTTGGGGCACTGACACGCTCCCACCAAGGGAGCAGGACAAAACCAGGCCTTTTTTTAATCTCAGTTATGGCACATGTGCAGAGCCTGGCAACGTCCTGCTGCCCCACGCACTGTCTGCATCCCCCTGTTAAGGGACACGTTTGAGAAGCAGAGATGGTAACATGGAAGAGCAGGAAGGTAACACAGGGAGCAGCAGCTGACACCCTTCACACGGATATCTAGCAGAGAAACTAGATATCACAAGGATTTAAGCAAAAGGCTCAAAGCAGAGCTGCATGAACCTCTGATGTGCAAGAAAGCAGAAAGCTCGTTGCCTGTCGTGTGAGGGCAGAGCATGCTGCCTGGTGAGGAGAGAGCTACACAGGGCAGCTGGAGCTCCACTCTTTGTAGGGTTTGACTCCCAACACTCAGAGTGCAAATGTACACCCTAGGAGCTTGTCCCACACACAAGGTGTGTCCCCTGGTCACTGCCATACATTGGCTGAGTCCCCAAAGCCCGGAGTCAGCTGCACCTGTTTAGTCTGCCAGGATACCATGTCCAGTCAAGCTGCAGAAGTCCTTTCCAAGCACTTTAAAATTGTGTATCTGTAAAAGAAACACCAAACCAAAACCCAGCAAAACAATAACAAAGAAAAAAAATCAGCAGGAGAAATACTGATTTGCTGTATCTATTTTGAAAAATTTCCCAGATACAGCAAGGTGAGATATTAATGTGGTAGATCAAAAATCATTAAATCCTCAATGTCCATCACTTCCTTGACTTGCCACTACATCCAGAGCCTTCCCTTTCCCTCATGCAGCCATTTCCATGCAGAACAGACCTTCCTGCAGATACCCTCCTCTCCTGAAACTGGAGCAAGACACTGGGGTAAGGCTGGGCCAACACTCACAGCTACATCTCATCTCCACAAGCTCCTGGCTTCCCTGTGGTGGGGGAAGTGCCCCATTCCCCACCAAACCTGCACTGTTTATGTCCCTGTCCACAGGTACCAGCTGGTCCTGGTGTAGCTAAAGCTCATCAGACCCACAAAGTGCTCGTGGCTGTCACCTCTCGAGCATGCCCAGCTACTCTGCCTTTATGTCCCTTTTGATGTTTGCTACCCACTAACCTGAGCCAGACCTTAGGGACATTCCCAGCACCTGGCCCAGATGAGGAGCTGGAATCAGTTCAGGGCTTGTGTCATGAACTCAGAAGAGATGTCAGGGCAGATTTCCATTGCCAAGGAAAATATATGAATAGAACGTTTCAACTCAAATGGCTGTCAGGGTACCTACAGCTGTGTCTCTCCAGGTCCGGAAAAACCAGGGCAAGAACCACCACTTTTAAGGCATTATCAATAAAGCTTACATTTTTTGGGTAGGGTTTACAAGTAGGTAATAGCTCCGTAAGTGTTTTATCGTGCCCTTTGCTGGCTGTCATTGTGCCGTGCACACACACACATTTGCTGTGCAGCCCCCAGTTAAATCTCTCAACTTTGGCTCTGGAAAGAAACATCTTTAAAAGTCCTCTCAGCTAACTGAGCAGCTCTTCAAAGTCTCCTTGGTAAAGCACGATCCCTTATTCCCACCGTCCACAACTCGCAACATGATCATTAAATCTTTTACAATAATATATCCCATTTACTCCTGTCCAGCTGAAGCCTCTAATGAGGCTTGCAGGAGAAAACCCCCATCTCCCAGTCCACAAAGAGAAGAAGAAAATAAACTCCATCTTCTTTGGGTTGTGTCACATGTCAGACCTTAATCGACGCACTTCAAAGCCAAGAGGAGCCTTTGGAAACGCTGCCCTCTGGATCAAATGCTCAGCCACAAATTGCCAGGCTAAAGCAGTAACCCCTGCCCCATGTCCCCTCCCTGCATCTCTTGGGGACACTCACAGCTGCTGTTTGTCTCCAGCCCTCTGTACTAAAGGAATGGAAATGAGGAGCTGAGACAGAATGGATAGAGCAGAAGAAGAGCGTTGCCTGTAGAAATGCACGGGCTGCATCACGCACACAGACCCCACGCTAGAGGCTGAGCACAGCTACCCTGCCCCACTGCCCAGTGCGTGCAGCAGAGCCCAGACACGGGCATCTCCCTGCCCTGCCAGATCAGCACTTACTGAGCACAGGGAGCAACAGCTCCTGAGGGCAAGAGGTTTGATGGACCACAGGAAGATGCTTGCGGGCAGGCAGGTCTGAACCTCTAACAGGGACAAACACAGACAGCAAGGAGGCTCAGCTGATGAGTCAGACTGGAAATCCATGTGTGGGGCAGACTGGTGAATGGTTTCCAAGGCAAAAGCTCTGATCTAGCCTGCTCCTCCATGTCTGAGCACTCTGAGTGTGGTCCAGCAGAGAGCAGAGGTCAGCAGTGGCCCAAGGGCTGATACTTCTGCCCAGACAGTGCTCACAGGAAGATGACCCTTCAGGTCAGCAGCACCATCTGAGTTTTTAATGGACTGAAGTGTAGCCTAATATGAAAGTGTGAAAGCCTGTGTATTTGAATGTCTGACTCTGAGGTTCAAATCCATTTATTGCCAGTGCAGAAATGTCAGGAAGCCTTGAAGTTTACAGCAGTTAATGGCTTTTACCATGGGTTTTGCTCAGCAGCTGAATTTTTTAGAAAGAGTGGAAAGAAAGGCTCAGCAGCCATGAGAAGGGATGGTGCTGGGCACAAAGGGCCCCCAGGAGCTGCCAGCACAGCCCTGGGGTAGACCAGTGTGTGGTTGAATATATTGTACAGGCACAAGGCAGCAAGCACCACAGGCAGCAAGCACACCTGAAGGAGGGTAAATATTAGATAGAGCTGATTTTCTAAGTTTTTCTTTAAATCAGGTTTGATATTCTAGCTGCAGGTTTTACAGCAAAAGGGCAAGGACACAGGAAATGGCCACCTGCAAAGTACCTTAAATGATGAGGAAAGGGCATTCTGCAGAATATCAGTCAGGCACCTGAGCTATCAGGTATCAGCTGCAGTAGCAGCAAGCCGGTTGCACTCTGTTTAAACAGAGGAATATTCCCAGCTCGTTATAACTCCCCCAATCCCATTCCCTGCACATGGTGGTCACACTGAGACCCCAGTGAGTGCCCCTATTGCCCACTCTCCATGAGGGATCTCACAGTACTTTCTGTTTTGGTTGCCTGTTCTCTCAGCAGGAAAAGGCTTTAGGAACAGGACAGAAATAACAGTTTTGGACAATGATGGGTCATAAATTGATGCTGTGCATAAATGGGTGGAATATGGGCATTTCTGTTGCAGAAATAAAAGTTTATGTGCTGTCACATCATTGACTTAAGTTCTTGGGGGAGTTTCTGGGCTGAATCCAAACCTTGCCCAGCTCAAACCTTCTCTGGCTTAAGCCTTGCACTAAGCAAACCATGTGTGGGCTCTAATTAAACCAGGCTGCTGCATAACTCAGCCTGTAGCACATGAGGGTGCAGCTGTTAACGAAGTCCTAACCCAGTGCACCCAATTCAAAGTCTGCTCTGCAGAATCAAGGTAGTCCAACCAAAAAAAAAAATATTCCCCCCTTGATTCTAACATGAATTTGCTAACAAGAAGTGACATGAGAAGAAAAACAGGTCCTAAAGTTTCCCAGCTCTTCACTTCTGCTCCACACAGCATGCACCAGATACCCTCACATCTTTGAAGAATGAAAAAAGCAGCCCTGAAAGGGCGTGAGCAGCTGGGAAGGGCCCTTTCAAGCAGTCAGTGATGGAAATCACATCACAGAATCTTTTCCTAGGTTCATAGTGATAAGGGGTGGATAGAAGGACTGGACACATCTAATGAAAGCCTGTAGAGCATGGCCAGCAGCCACCTTTTACAATTCCTACATGATCCCAAAACTCATCATCTGGTGGATAGGTTTGTTTATTATTTTGGGAACAGCATGTCCCAATTTCAACAGATGTCATCCCTTCCAAACCATGTGCTGTGAACTTTGCAAGGACTTGGAAGGGTGACTGAGAGAGCTTGGGAATGATACAGGAACCCAAATAACTGAAAACAGATTCAAACTTTCTCCTTGTAAATAAAGGTCATTGTGCAGTCTTGCAAGGTGCTTTTTGACTGTCACATGAAATCTAGACTATCTAAATGCAAATATTTTTTTATTTACTTGAAAGACAAGGATAAATACGTTTAGACTGGTCATCTGGTCATGGAAGAACCCATCAGATTTATCCATACCTACAAAACCTGATTCATCACTGAATTTTTCTACTTATATGTGGGTGGCTGCTAATACTGGTTTTGTTATGCAAGAATTATAAATATTCTCACTGAGAACTAATGACTTAATTTAGATGCACCAGCAGGGTACGAACAGCTCAAGGTTTTCCCAGCACATGAGGAGCAGTAGCCATGCAGAAGGTAATTACCTGGGCCTAGAAATAAGTGGTTTTGAAGAGCGATAGCCCATCAAGGCAGGGACTGCAAAACACCCAAGAGCTTACAGTAAAAGCACAATTCACCATAGGTGAAGACTTGTGACTCTGGGAGGAAGTGTTATTTGTGCAACAAGAGGCTTGTTAGGTGTTCAGGGTCTTTTTATTCTGATATTATTTATATGTATATGGAGATATCAGTGCCCTAACTTGGCATCTTTTAAAGATCCAATAAAAGCACCCAAAATTATAATGCCTTAATTTGTCTTCCTTGATGCCTTGAAAGCCATGTTATTGAAGTCCAAGTAGCTTACCATCATTCAAGTCCCCTGTGTATTTTCTAAAAAGGCCTCAAATTCATGGGGGAAGAGGGGAAGATAAGTATTTCAAGTCTTAAAAACAACTTGTTGACAATTACCATGCTAAAAATGAGGTCTTTGGACCATCTGGTCACCAGGGAGAATTTTCTCCATCCCTCTCTCTGTGAATTTCTCTGTGCTCCCACACTGCCAGGACTGAAGAGGCATTTTCACTCCATTTTGCCCCAATTTTTGTACTAAACTCAGGATCAGCAAGGGGCACTCTCAGAATGAAATGAGGAAAAGGAAACATTTACACAGTGACCTGAGTCTGGTTGCTGTGAATTTGAGCTCTAAGCACATCCACAGACAAACACCCATTTCTTCCTAATTTAGGCTCACTAGAAGGAGTCAAAATAATTTCTCCAAGTGGTGTCTGAAAAAGGTGGGTGAGACTTTGAGAGCTATTAGCACTAAACATCCTGCAAATTCCACAGATCCCTAAAGTCCTCAGAGGAACTGTCTCTGCCTACAAACAAGACACTGAGGACAGGTACACAGCATTTGTGAAGGACTGGAAATTGCTGGTAGCTTCACCCACATGTTCTTTTGGAGACCCACTACACCAGGGTTCATTCAGCTCTCTCCTGCTCCTAAGGGCCAGGGCTCTCCTTACTCTGCCATGACCATCCCTCCATCAAGAAACATGATCCATGGGAGAAACCTCACTCCCTTTGTGTACTGGTGATTAACAAGACTGATTTCTACTCAGGTGGCACTTACAACAGGCCTTCTTGAACATTATGAAGAACTTGAGTTCTTGAACATCTCAAGCTGGGGCTGAGAGATGTGCCTGAAGCTTTCCATTTGCTTGGTTTTGTTTTTCTGTCTTTTCCCAGTACTTGAGGCTGGTGAAGTGCCCGTACCAGGGGGTCAGCAGTGGCACCACGGCCACAAAGCCACTGGGCAGGGCAGCACTGCCAGTGCATGTGTAAGCAGCAGAACTTACTCTCCTCACAAGGGCACAACCCCACTCGCAGCTGACCAGGCCCCTTGGCCAGTTTGTTATGATGCTGATGTGCAAAGCTATTTATGTTTCCTGCTTGCCAGGAGCTCTCTGTGTGCCCCCATGGTTTGTAGTGTAATTTGCTATGAGACTTGTAACACGGGGATGTGGAGGCCTTTCCTTACACAGAGTAGCAGCATAAATCTCATTTAATGAGCTCCTAAGTGACTCACAGATATGCGTGTGCAGCTATTTAAAGGACAAGCCCTACTGGGATGTGAGTGGGCACAATGCCATTGCCCTCATGGCTCTTAACCAAAAAGCCCTTTCCAACCACCAATTCCTGCTTCATTCATGCTTCATTTTTATCCTTTATTAGCTCTGCTACGTCCTCTACAGGCCTTCAGGTGATCATTCAGATCAACTGAAAACTGAAACCTCCTCTTGGCGTTTGTACTCTGGATTTCTTCACACTTCATTGTATTCCATTTTTTGTAACAGAAGCTATTCAAGACAGCATGTGCTGAATGGCTTCATTCCCATCCACACCTTCTCTAGATATGACAATTTCAAGGGAGAACCAGAACAGTTTGGGCTCATTCTTGGTACAGAAATCACAAGGACAGCAGCAATAGGAAGATGCCAGATTGACTGACTAACTCATCACTGGTCACTATCAGGTGATACTGCACCACTGCCAGCTCCTCCTGCCATTTTCTGTAGGTGTTTTATAACCATATGCTGAGGTTTTGGCATATTTCCTTTTGCATCTTTCCTCTTCCAGGGCATAGGTCCAGAGGAAACCACCTAACCCCCATTGCCCAGCAAGTCAGACCCACAAATAGGTCAGAGTGATGGCCATTTCCATGAACAGGATCTAATAATTACAGCAAAACCCACTGAACTAAACCACAGATTAAAGCTGGATGCTCTTTGCATTTAGTTACACTCAAGGCATGGGGGTTGGGTAGTTGCAGTGAGTCGGAGATTTCCAGATAAAACATCAGTTTTGGGGAAGATGCATATCTATAATGAATCGTTAGCAGATAGGCTGTTCTGTCAAAATAAAACTCTTTTAATCTTTCAAAGAGAATCCTGGGCTATTTAATTGATTAGCAGCTTTCTAATGAGAGGATTAAGTACACAGTAGATAACTCAGATGATTGACAGCTCTGCTGCACCAGCCTAAAACAAGATGCCTCAGTTTTCCCAGCATATGCCAATTAAATTATTAAGTATTGTTTACTGGGACTGGGAGGATTACAAGACAGTAGGTGGATTTATTAGCAGAGAAAGGAAAAACACTCCTACACAAAAGAAAAAGATTATTTTGAATGACTAACAGCCATGCCCCTGCAAAGCATGACTAGAGCTAACTGAGTTATTCACTGTCAGCTTCCACTCCAGCCCTTCTCCCTTTTTCAGACCGTTTGTCAGTTTATGCAGTTACCTCCAACGTGCTCATCATTTCCAGGTGTCTTATGCAGACCATTTTCTGAGTTTATCATGTAGATAGTTGTAAATCCAACTGCTTGATATTATCACTGGGGAAAAGGTTGGGAACTTAGTTCATTATAGACAGAATCTCACTTCTCTGGAGCAGGAGATCAAGATGTCTTTTAACAAGCAAGAGCTGCTTCATTAGCAGCCTTTTAGTACATGAAGGCACTGAATCAAATCACCTAAATACAAGTACCTGAACATGGCAGGGGCCATAACGTGGTTTAGCATCTTGCAGCAAGAACATCCAATTTTACATGAATTAACAATTTATGTGGAGAACGTTTGGAAAAAAAGGAGGAGGAGGAAGATGCTCTTAAATTCATGCCATCAGGCTCCATAGTTAGCGTGTCTGAACCAGCCATGCTGCTTTAACACAATATGTGCCATTTTTACCAGGCTGGGGAAAAAAAAATCAAGATGCTGAAAAGATTTCCAAATTTATGACCTCTTGACTGCACGTTAAATGAGACTACTCCTTAATCTTACAATCCCTTCCTTTGCCTTTTAGGTGCTTTAATTATCTGATTTCTGCATGGAACAAGTTAAATGAGATGTTCTAATTAAACTAGATGTCAAGAGCAGAAGTTTCATTCAGATTTTCCCCTGCCCTATTTCTGTAGGGTTCCTACACAGGTCTGTATGAGGGGCTTTAGCACAGCTGAGGAAAGCAAGGGTTGCCAGTTCTGGGTAAAGCTGCCAGCACTCCCTGCCCTGGGAGCTCTCTCCCCAGTATGCCTGCACCACACTGCACTGGATAATGATCCATCTCAGCTGGTTGATTAGAAAGAGCAAAGTCCCTGCCAGACAGGAACCTCTGCAGGTGCAGAGACCACAGAAGCATGTTAACAGAGTAAAATACATTGGTAATCTGTGGACTTGTGTTTTTAACAGTCTGTCCAGGGCTCAGGGCCCCATCCTGGGATTCTGACAAAAATGGAAAGTGTGAGATTTTCATTTTTCCACAGAGGGCTGTGCACAGCACCTGCTGTGAGACATAAAAGCAGCAGACTGATGCTTCCACTGTTCCTTGGAGCTGTAACAGATAAAGCCATGAATAAGCTGAATTTCAACAAATCGATAAATTAAAGTCCAAAATGTCACAGAGAAAATTGTGAAAAAGAGATCCCTGGGGATATTAAATACAAAGATATTACCTCTGGCTCTGGAAACCTCTGAGCCCTAGTTTTCAGAGAAGTTGTACCAAGGGGAATATTCTTGCACATCTCCTGCAGCAGCTGCTGTGAGCTGCAGGAGGCTGGAGAGGGGCTGTGGGGAGCTGTGACCCCAAAAGGCTGCAACAGAACGCACTGAGCTAACTACGATGAGTGGCAAACTCTGTTATCCAGAGTTCAGCAAATATGAATGGCAGGTGAAACTGCTCATCATGGCTAGCAAGTGTTGTGTCAAGAAAAAAGCAGCATCTAAATAAAAGTAAGGAGAACCACTGCAGGATGTACAGTTCTTCAGAGGACAGCCCCAGGATGGCAGGGACAGCCCTGCTCCCAGGGCCTGGAGAGCAGCGATGCCCAGGCTGACACTTGCTCCCATGTGTCACCTTGCAGGAGCCAGCCTGGGGGCAGAGGTGCCTCTTAACTCCAGACGGCTTTGTGACAGCCTGGGCTCCAGGTTCCATGAAAAGGGAAGGGCAGCATTAGTCCCATGGAGAGCAACCGCTGTGCTGCCCAAACACTGCAGCTGTAGGTCACCTGCACTGCAAGCAGCAAGAGTGGAAGCAGAGATGGAGATAGCTCCTTCATCAAAGAGCACCTGGCCTTTCTTAAGAGATCCAGCTGTTCTCCCTGTAGTGCCCATCGAGGGTTAGGAGAGACAGGAAAAATTTCAGAAAAGCAATTGCCCTCTCTGCCTGTGCTCAGTGGCGTTGGTCTCCTCACTCCGTGCTCTCATCCCTAGCAATTCAAATACCTGCCCAGCACCATCTCTGAGCTCAGACAGTCTGGTGCCAAGAACATAAACTCTTTTTTTTCCCTCTCCACTCTCCTTGCATCACACAACTGCTCAGCTTTTCCAAGCAAACAATGTCAATATCTCATTGCTCTGTCAGTTGTCACAACCAAGTGCCCACTGTTACATGGCATTTACTGCTTATTTGTGAGCCAGCTGACTGCACCCTCCTTACCCAGGGGCAGCGAGGATGCGCAGCTATGGGCACCTGCAGAGATCAGGTGTCTCCCTTTCAAAGCTGGAAAGGAACAAACTCTCCCCTGTGCTCCTCTGCGCAACCCTCCCACATGTCCCTCTGCAAACACACAGAGTTCTGATGCATATTTAATTTTCTTCTTGTACAACAGGGAAAGAATAGATACTAGCTCTTGGGATTTTATCTAGGAGCTAAACTTAAACTGCTTTTCAGGGTGGAGAAAGATCCTGGGATACTGGACCCACTGACTCTTCCTTCTTTAAGCTTGTTACCTTACCAGTTCCCTCCTTCCAAGTCATTTAATGAGGACTCAGCCATGTTATTCCCCATGTAAGGACTTGGCTGGGCTCAGTGCAGGTGTTCAGCTCTCCACAGACACAGACTGAAAACACACATCACTATGTGCTGCTCTTTGACGTGTGGGTCCAGTCCCTCAGGAACCAAATTACTAATATTCACAAGTCAGGTCTGCTTTTCAAAGCTACTTCAAGATTACCAAGGGGTGGATTCTCATTTATCACTTACCTGTGATTTATTTTTATATAGTTTTTGCAAAATTGCACTAAATCTGGTGGGTTCTGCCATGCCAGCTTGCATATGAGCATCACTTCTGCTCTAAGAATAACTTTTCCAAAAAAGTAACAAAACCTTCCTTTTGACTGTATCAGCGTCAGACCCAGTAAACTGAATGACATTTAAACATTTGGATGTTACTATCAGGAAAAATGGTAATACTGACAATAGCCCAATCAAGAAATGTGAAGCATGAATGTACAGACTTACCATTTTTGTCAGCTCTTCTGAAAATCTGGAATTGAAAGAGAGAGAGAGAAACACGTTTACTATGTTGTCCAACATGAGGGGGTGAAGCCCTTTGCACCAGGACCACGTTCAGCCCCACGCACAGGGCAGGCTCAAGTGCTCCAACCCCTCAAGACCCCATTCAGGTGCTTTACTGAGCTCACCCTTCCCAAGACCCAGCTGATCTCCTCCAGAGCAACATGATGGACCATCACTGCCAGAGTACAGTGCCAACATGGTTGCCTCTGGAAAAACTGGTGGAAATGCTTTCAGCCCTTCCCACACCTCCCTCACTTTAGAAAGCTGAAACTATGGATCCAACACCAGAAAAATACACGCCAAAAAAAATTACAACAGCTGTGCAGCCAGTGCAGACAACTTCTCTGGAGTCAATAAAATCTTTTAAACTGAGTTTCACAGCTCTGCACTTCTGGAAAAAAATTATTTACAACAGTTTTTTAAAAAGCAAGTCTCCTGCGTGGGAAGGAGATTATATTTAGACTTAAGACTACAGTGTGGAGGAACAGCCCACAGAGAGGAATCAAATAGCCATTTCAGAAGGAAAAAAATTGCAATAATGTGTAGTACTGTAGAACTTGCCGGGGAGAAAAAGAGCAGAAACAACTGCTATTTTTCTCACTGGTCTCATCTGAGGAATAGTCCCCTAATACTGATACCAAAATCAGCTGGTCACTCGGGGGGTCCTTCCTCTAATCGAGTGTCAGGTAAGCAGAGTTGTTATCATACACATTCATTAGCTATCCTCACTTACTTGATGCACATGTATTACTTTATTTCACATAGTCACACTCCTTATTATAAGTCCTCATATGGATCTTTGGGGTCTGTCTTCAATGTTTGGTGTCCTTTTTAGGTGGCTGTTCCTCATCCCCCACTTTTGAGTAAGTGCAATATCTTTGCTTTGCATAACTTCTACTTTGTCAGCCTTGCGGAGCTGAGCTGGCATCCTGCTTGTGTTCTGCATGACTTCTGCGTGCCTAAGTTGCATCCTCCATCTACTTCTCCAGGGCTGTGCTCTTCTGCTCTACTGTCCTTGCCAGCACAGCGCAATTAATAGCAAAAGGCTCGTGCAAAGGCTGGAAACTTACAGGTTCCTGCTGAAAATGGCCACTAGCACAGGTCATAAATTACCAAAAAATTAACATGGGCAGAAAAGGTAAAATATTCTCATCATCTCTTCAGGCGTGACCCTACTCATTTGAGCAAGAGCAGAGATTTTAGTTGTACAAAGAAATTTCCCCAAGGAGGGAATAAAAGCACCAGCAAGACAGATCAGAGTCAGCCGTAAAATAGAATCTCATATTTTCTGGGTCACAAAACCATTAAAAAAATAAAATATCAGAAGAGAAACTGCTGCACAAAACAAGAACCCCAAGAGACAAACTGAATTGCAGAATATGCTGTTTCACTGAATATGGCTTAATTAAGGAACATTAATCATTCTTTTGTCCGAAATTCTTATGAGGCTGTGCAGCCTGGGGCAGAGTCAAAGCAGGACTTTCTGGTGTACTTCAGCAGAGGCAAAACCCCTCTGCCTGAGCCAAACCAAAGTGTTGGGAGTCACAGAAACTGCCTACAAGGATTACAGCTTGTGACTACACCAAGACTCTTGTTCTGACCTCCATTTTTGATAGCAATTAGAAGTTTTGGGAGGGAAAATCCTACCTCTCTCCATACTTATAGATTTCATTGAAGTTAAATACAGGTTTTAAAAGGCCAGCCAGTCATGTCTTGTCTGTGGGAAGAAGGAATAAATCCCAGCAGGATCCCAGCAAGCTGAATGGCTTTAGCACACATCCCTCAGCTGTGCTCAATATGCCCTGCCCACTGCATGAAATATTTCTTTTCATGGCTTGGACACCCCAAATCCTCACTCCCCATGAGCACCTCCAGATGAAGTACTTCTCTTCCTGGATGCTGATTATTTCTGGCCTTTTTGTTTTGTCAATACATCCTTCTGTTGCTCTTGCCACTGCTTTGAAACAGAGGTATTACAGCCAGCCTAACACAGAAGCAGCGATGCCTGTTTTAAGGTCCCATGGGAGATCACCATCCCACTAAGCACAGCTGGGAGAGGGAGAATGGGAAGGCAAAACCAATAGGTAAAATGTAGATTAAAATGGGAGAAAGGCTCAACGTGCCGTGCTCTGCTCCATGGAGCTGTTAACCTTGCAAGGAATATTTGGAGCAACATGAAAAAAAATAAATTAAGAAATAGAAGAAATGTTTAGAAATTGAAGTATTTATATCCAGCTTCACTAAGTGAACACTTTAGGGCTTTAACTCTCCCAGATACTCCCTAAAGTATGACTATTTGTAAATGAATGTGTTGATGAAAGATCACATCGGCTCCGTTAGTTATTGAAGTTTATTCTACAGGACCAAGCTGCTTGGGTTTTTTATTGCTAATAAGCAGGATTTATTCTTTCAACTTAATTGAGCCACCTACAATTTGCACACATAAAAAAAATTAAACTGGGACACCTGGAGGGAAAAAACAATTTAAGACAAAGTAATCTGTCAGCACAGGCAGGCACTGCATCAAGGTATGAACACTGGAATGAGCATCCGGAGGCTGATAAAGATGTAATATAGTCTGTGATAGCTTGGCAGTGCTGCCAAAAATGCTGCTGCTGTGAAGACCCAGGATTTATGCTCTAGCTCAGCAAAGAAGAGTGCCCTCCCCCACACAGCCCAAAGACGCTCTCTGCTCAGGTCTTGGATTAGTTGTTCCACTGCGGGAAGGAGCTGGTGGGCTTTCCATAAGGGAAAGGTGTCAGATCTGGGGATGGAAGGGAAACCACAGCCTGTCACAGCTCGCCTATGGACCCAGAGAGCAAACCCATAATGGTGCCAGGCTCCCAGGGAGCTGGGGGCAGTGACAGCTCCCACCAGCTCCAGAAGAAGGGCATACAAGCGAGGATGCTGCGTCATCTCCAGCGCATCCACCCCGCAGCCGCTCTGCAGGCTCCCAGCAGCTCCATCGCTGACATCCTCACTCAGCAGCAAAGTCACTTACACTTAGTCAAAGCAGCAGCCCTGGAGGTCAGCGAGAGAGGAGGTAATGAAATATGGATGGAGAAGTGCCCTGTCCTGCCAGGCCCCCAGCAGCAATTGGCTTCCTGTGCCTGCACCCGGCCGAGGACCATCCCATGGGCACGGGCCTCATGGAGCAGGAGCCGCAGCGCCGCTCAGCCTGACCAGGGATGCTCTTTCCGCTCCATCACCCCCAGTTCTCCAACCATAGGGGCAGTGCACGGATTTCAGATGGTAAATGAGAAATTATCCACTTCAAGTACCACAGCAACCATCTCCCCCATCAGCTGTGCTTTGAAGCTATTCAGCAAAACTCCTGAAGCAGAGGCTAAGTCGCACAGTGAGCCCACAGGATGCGCACAATATGGGCATTAACCCATTTTATAGGATTTATAATGCAAAGTATGCACTTTGCTGTCTGTGGCACACTTAACCCATTTACCAGAGGTTCAGATGAATATAAACACTACTTTCTCTAGAGCAAAGAACTTTTGTCAAGATTTCCAATAGGTTTTCTCTAAATATATGTTTTTGCTGTAGTCTCAAATGGCTACTACAGGTATTTGACTGCCAGAAGTAAGCAATTCAAAACCCTGGTGGTAATAATAAACTTGAAAAAAAAATTATGGCTTCAAATTTAAACATTTAGTTCTGTCTTCTCAGAGCTCCTGGATGAGAACATGCCACACTGGAGGCTGCTTAATGAAGGTTTTCTCACAAATTTTATTAAATTCACAAAAGCACTCCCCTAAGAAGCCCAAGAATTATTACAGGTTTGTGGAGTTCATTATCCCTTCACCAGGTTAACATGATGTTGATTTAAAATAGAATGCAGCTGAGCTGAAATTTTGTTTTCTACCATAATCTGGGTGCAGAATCAAGGACAAATGTAAACATGTCTCATGCACAAGGAAAGCCTATGGATGAGAAGGCATTCCGAGACCCACAAAGGCCTAAAAAATTGATTAATCCTCTTACTATATTCCTGCATTCCTGTTTTTTCTTTCTGCTCCTCTCCCTACAAGTCTTGATGCTTCCTTTGGAGTTCAGACAAGGTTTTATATCAGGTATGGCCTTTAGTTCTCTAACTTGAGGGACCAGTAGGAATTTCCTCTTCTACAGCCTCTCTGTTGTTCTTTCTGGTGATAATGTGAGAGGATAATGACCTGAATGTCACTTTGGACTACCTCTTTAGACATCCTCAGGCTAATGAGCATTCCCTGTGCAAGAAGAAAGGCTTTATTTTGGTGTTTCAGAAAGGAATCTGCCACTGGTGTGGAAATACTGTCCCATCTGCAGTGGTTCCCCACAAAACAAGGCTACTGCAGAGCTCCAGGTCTCTTGGCATTTTCCACTTCAAAGCAGATCTTTTTTTCTTTTTCCCTTCCTCTCCAAGAGAAGAGCAGCTGACACCATGTCCCAACCTCTGCTTTCACTCTTACCTTCTCTTTAGACTTTACCTAGCTGTCCTAAATTAAAGTTGCATGAGAAAGGTAAGAGTTGCATCTGATGTTCTGACCTGCTGATGTTCAGCACTAGAAGTTACTTTTCCGTTCAGCTTCATTTCAAGCACCCACTTCCAAAGCCCTGAAGATCAGAGGAGAAAGGATGGACTCTCCTGTGTGATTATGTACCTTGCAGTGAGCAATTCCTGAACGAAGAGAACCTGGCCTGCCCTGGCCACCCTCTCCAGCTGTGCCTGCAGGCATGGCTCAAGGGAACGATATCAAACCACAGATTTCACAAAGAGAGGATAAGGGAGGAGGAAAATAGCCCTCTGAAATAGTTCACACAAAGTGAGAAGGTAAACAAGGACAAAGGAAGGGGAATGAACCAACCTTAAAAAAAATCCCAACAAACAAAATGAAAACAGAAGGAAAAAGGTCAAGACAGAAGATATTGAGAAGGATTCCTGGGATTCTTGTGGCTGCAAGAACCTTGCTATTAAGGGCTGCACCAGAAATCATGTAATTGACAAAACAGTTGGAAAACTGGGAGTTCTGGATCTACATTTGGAAATGCACCATTGGCACAAACCAAACTCTCTGTATCTCCTATCCAGACACCTCACTCAATCCCATGGGGCTGAAGAAGTTCAAACCAGATTTGGCCACGTAAGAGAGGGTGCAAGAGGAGCCATAAGAATGAGAGATGGATTTGAAATAATCTTTTTGACCCTGTCAAAGAAGAAAAAATTCAGATAAGGGTCAAAATTAGTTTTCAACAGAAGACAGGGTAGCTAAAGCAGAAAGCTTCATCTGACCTGCAATGAATAGAACTGTATTCTTCAGGAGGGTTAAAATAAAGCCAAAAATCAATGCATTTGGTCCCCACTGGCAAAGCTAGAGAAGAGGCAGGGAGGCCAGTGGTGCTTGGGGCTCTGCCATGGGGATGCTCACCCATACCCAAGGCTGAGCCTTACTTTAGATGCCAAGCAGGAGATGAGCTGTGAACCAGATGGAGCATCTTCACCTGCAGCTGCTGTGACTGACCAGGCCTCACGTGCTCTGGAGTTCACACCTTTCCTGTCAACACAGGCTTTTGGCAGTGACAGGAAGGCAGGAAGAGATGAGCAAGGACAGTTGGTCAGCCAGCTCTGAAGTACTGCCAAACATAATACCTGCCTCGACATTTCCTACGCCTTGAGAGCCATCCACCTCAGCTCTGTGCTGCACATGCACTCATTCACACTCAGCAAAAACGATCTCACTCTGGCTTACTCACAGAAAATATACACCCACATCATATATCCTCCTTTTCATAAGTGTTGTGACATCAAGGATTTGTTCTCGACTGGAAATGCCACCATCTACACATGTGGATTGGAGCAGCACTGCGACAGTTTTTAATAAAGGGGGTTTGTCCTCGCGAGTGCAGAAAGCATTAGATATCCTGTGTCCCCCCTCAGCGTGGGTGTGGTGTGTCCGCCACAGAGTGGGAACACCTGCAGCAGATTGCACGTGCTGCCAGCCCTGAGCCTTGGGCTCTTGCAGCTGGAGCAGACCCAGAGAAGGCACATGAGGGTGGGCACAGGATGGGTACAGACCCCTTGCTCAATCCCAATCCCTTGTGATGATTTGACCAATGTTGTAAGAGCTGACCATTAAATACGAAATTACATTTTCCTGCTTCCTAGAGTGACACATCACCTCCACTTGTTCTACTAACATCACTGAAGAGCTTCTCTCATTCCATGGTTTTACTTGCTGCCCATTTTTGGTAATGCTTAGGACTAAAATACCTTCATCAGATTTTTACCAGGGTTCAGTTAATTTGCAACTTCAGCTACTTGTGCATTTGGAAACTTATAGCTTCAAGCTGAGCTAGTAAACATAATTCAACCTTTTTAATCGTTCACCTAAAAGGCCAGAGGCAAAATAAATGAAAACACTGAAGCCAGCCCAAAGTTAAGATTCCTCTTCCAAGTGGCAGTAGCCAGGTTGATAGCAGAAGACATCTTACCCCCTTGTTGCATTTTGTTCTTCTTCAGCCCTCAGTTTTGCCCCACAACAGCACAGTTGTGTTTCTTTGGTGGAAAGAGCACAGGGAACTTTGTTCTGACGCACCAGCCACCCTCACGGAGGAGTCAGAACAAGAACACTGGGGACGGATGAATTAAAAGAAGGCCAGAAGAGGAAGAAGAAGTGACTAAGATATTATTAGTGTCAGAGCCATTTTATCTAATTCATAACCAAACCCAGGCTTTCCCCTCCTCCCCCAGCCCCCAAGGAACTGCCTACAAAGCACACCAGCTCATGAAAATGTGTTAGCTAAACATAAAATCTTACAGGTCTTCTACTTCACCCTCCCCCACCAAGAAGCTGCACTGCTGCACGGCTGGGACTCACTGCTTCCCCAGCACATCCATCAGCAAAAATGTGAAGGAGTTAAATGGAAAACAGGTTATCATCCCTAAGCATTCAGTGGGATGCTTGTTACTTTCATGCTAATGTGTGAAAATTAAGCTAAATACGTGTTCCCGTGTTTAAACCCTTTGTATGAAAAGGGGGTCTCGCAGTGCACTTGACAAGCCCGTTACAGTGAAGCCACAGCTTCAATTGGCATTGCTATTGTGCCTGCAGAAAAAGGAGAAAATCGAATTCTAAGGAAAGAGGGAAAAAAACCCCCCTAAGCCCTCAAATCTTACATTTCCAGAATCCATTTCTACTTTCAGCAGGTGAGAAAAGGCTCCCAGTACCATTGTGAAAGGGAAAAATGATCAGGAGCTGCACACCCAGCTCTATTGTACTTCCCACTGAAATAATACAATGCTCTACTGTGTTTCCCATTCTGAAAGTTCATGGCTCTTTTCCTAAGCTCAAACCTCAGAGTGGAAAAAAAAAATTACTTAGAGGTAGTAAAATTGGATGGATAAGACATCATTTTGGTGGCAGAACACTCCTAATGAAAGAAAACTCATACATAAATTTAATGTATGAATTTTGCTTCCTAATTGCATTTATGCTCTGAAACTCAGACTTCCAAATTTTGGTCAAATTTTGGCAATTTCAGGGCAGATTGAAAAACAAAACAAGCCAAAACCAAAACCAACCAAAACAATCCAACAAAAATAGGAAAAAAACCCCAGGAACTGCTCCCTAAACAAGTTAACGTAAAAGACATAAGGGTGTGAGTTGCACTCGCCCTTTCTGTTTTCCCCGGAAGCTCGTTCCCCAGCCTGCAGCTGCCCACCTGCCAGCCCCTTCCACTGGGCAGGATCATCCAAGTGCTCTGCTCTCTGAGCTGCTTTTGGCAACCCACTAGGGACAATGGTTCCTCAGGGAACCAAAATGCCTTTCAGCTCAGGGTGCTCAGGGATGGAATAGCTTTCGGACTCTCCAACCCATCCATGCCAATGCCTATGGGTTCAGCAAATTATTCACAAAATGCAAGGGCTTGCCTGGAAGAGCTACTACTGCCTATCCTATCTCCGAGGAGAGCATGAGTTATCCTTTACTACAGCCAATGCCTCAGTAGTTTGTTTTTGCATTCACTTCTTTTTTTTTTTTTTTTTTTTTTTTTTTTTTTTTTTTTTTTTTTTTTTTTTTTGCTAGGAGATAGCAAAACAGAGGATCTATGTGTTTAATTACTGGATGCTGCAGAAGGACTGTAATTACACCATTTGCACTCCGGCTGATTCCACCCTATTCTCCCAATTCATTTAAGTGCAAACAGCCTCGTTAGCTCCCTAATCAGAAAGTCTATAAATACAGCAATCCAGGCACCAAGCACATCCCTACCAGCCCCGCCAAACCAGGATTGAGGATCTACAGTGCATCCTCATCCCAGCTGGTGGAGGGGATGCAGGACCTGGGAAAAAGGCTGCACAACCTGGGGTGCACACCCACACTCAGCCTGTTCAGAGGGTGCAGGAAACAGGGTGCACCCCAATGCCCAGCCGGCCCAGAGAATTCAGGATCCTGGCAAGGAGATGAACGATTCAAGCTACATCTCCATGCCTAGCCGGTAAAAAAATAAAGGTGCAGGACTCAGGAAAGGAGGTACAGGACCCAGACTGCACCCCATGCCCAGCCCAGTCCAGAAGACGTAGAACCAAGGTGCACCTTATTCCCATCTGTCCCAGAGAGTGCAGGACAAGCGGACACGGGACCCAGGCTGCCTGACAATCTAGGAGGTGCAGCACCTGGACAAGTGGGTGCCAGATCCGGGCTGCAATCCCATGCCCCAGGCAGCCCAGGGACACAGGATCTGGAAAGGGCTTGCTGAATCTGGGCACCCCTACGCCCAGCCAGCCCGGGAGATGCAGGACCTGGGCTGCATGCCATCCCCAGAATCCGAGGAATAACCCTGACGCCAAGCTGCTCTCGGGGTGCAGGATCCGGGGTGCACCCCGTGCCCGTGCAGCCTGTGCCTGCAGGATCCAGGGAAGCAGAGAAGCCGGGCTGCAGCCTCCTGCCCGGCTGGTCGGGGAGACGCTGGAGCCGGGAAATACCGGCCGTCCCGAGGGGCTTGAGCGGGTGCGGGACAAGAGCAAGAGGATGCGGGACACCCACCCCCACCCAGCTGGGGACTGCAAGACCCGGGGTCCAGCCCGTGCCCGCCGGTC